>SZWC01026473.1:0-24613 GCA_023375785.1 Penium margaritaceum
CAAGTCCACCCAACAGCACCTCAAAGCGTATAGCGTCGACGTTGGGCGGCGTATCCACGCCGTCGTCGAGCACCTCCAGGCGCACACGGCCGCCCGCGAGGCCCATGCCGCTGCTACTCATGTAGCCGTTGGTATCGCACGCCAGCAGGCACACGATGTCGCCATACGTCAGTTTCTCGGCGGCTGCTGCTGATGATGCCGCCGCTGCAGCAGCAGCGGCAGCGGCAGCCGCGGCTGATGCTGCTGTTGATGCCATGTTGTTGTGAGGTTAGAGGGACGGGTGGGTGAGGAATAAGGGGCCAATGGTGTGCCGCTGGGAGAGGGGGGGGGATAACCCCTGCTGTGATCTGCTGACCTTGCTTTGTTCCTGGTGTGCTGTGCAGTGCTATTTCCTTCACTCCTGCGCTCGATCACCCCCTCTGTTAGAGGCCACCTGTCTCACCCCTCGTCCACTCTGCTGCACTTGTTGGGTTCGCCCGCTGCGATGACCCGTGCCACTGTTTTCCCACCTGTCGCAATGGCCCGTTGAAGAGGCCGGTTGCATCGCGTTGCGCAGCACTGGGTTGGTCCGCGCTGCATGGCATGCCTCTGAATCGCTGGTCTACACGCGTCTGCGACGGAAGCGGCTGGCACTGCCNCCCCACCTGCAGCCCGGGTGCAGAAGCGGCTGTGTAGACGGCGATCGGGTGAATGCGCCGGAAATGGTTCGAGTTGGATAGCCCGCACGGACGACGGGGAGGGACGACGTCTGAACCACGTTCTGACGCGTCCGCGACAGGCACAAGACACACGCGTGCGCGCACACTGCCGCGTGCGCGCACGCGCACACGGCGCAAAGGCAACCGGAGCCAGAACGCGGCTCTTGCGTTTGGCGCGCGGGGCGAAACGACTCCGAAGCCCTCGGCGGAGCGGTCAGTCCCGCTGCCGTCGAGGCACCACAATGAGACAACAAGAGGACGAGCGATGAGCCAAGGAGGGGGGGGAACGCGGGGTTGGGGGTTGGGAGACGGAGGTTGTCTTGTTGGTGGTTTCGTCGCTTTCTTTCGCTCCCGCGTGACGGAGCGAGCTGTGGAGGAGTGGAGCGGCGCGGGCTGCGGGATTCGGCGCGGTGCAGAGATGCACGCTGGCGGCAAAAAATCCGTGCCGCGGGACGCGAGGGGCCTGGATAGGAAGGGTTGGATGTCCCGGCCGCTCGAGGAGCTCTAGTCCGGCAGCCCAACTGACGGCAGTGCCGGTGGGTGCGGTCGATGGAGCGTGTAAAGACGACGATGCCCGCGGCGAGGTATTGCAATGCAATGCGGCCCCGTAGAGGTGCGGCCTTGCGTCGTAAAATGCGTGTCGGGGGGCTTGGGAAGAAAGGGTGGAGTAATCTGGAAGGGGCTACTTGCTTCCACGGAAAAATCCGTCCGCTATGCAGCATTGGAGCGCGCCATGGCGCAGCTTGTGCCGCCACACAGAGGTCAAATTCTCTGGCCTCCACTGCTTCTGGGAAGCGTGAAGAGCGATGGAGCTGCTCTGCCACCGTCGGCTCGTGACGGCGGATCTCCCAGCCGTGGATGCCTGGGATTGCAAGCTGGCCTGCCCCAGCGTCTCCTGGCGTCTTAGCAAGACGGCAGACCAGGATTGAGGGTTCGGTTGCTGGCATCGACCTCCTGCTCCATGACCACCACACGGATCGACCTCTTACGCAGCTCGGTAGTTGTCCGCGGTCGAACATCCGCAGGAAACTTGGCCCTTGAGTGGGACACCGGACGACGGCGTGGAGCTCCCCATCGAACAGCGAACGAGGTCGAGGTTGAGCGAGTTTTGTGGGCTCGAACGGATACTCGGATGAATACAAATGGTGCCTTAAATTTCTTCTCTCTTTATTTCTCTCTCCCTCATTTTCCTTTTTTTCCCGGATGCCGCGAGGCATCTGGGATCGAGACATGGCAGGGCGTGTTATGGCAATGGCCGGCGATAAGGCGTCGTGGCAACTGGCAGGAGCAGCAGCAACATTCACGACGGATGAATTTCATAGTCGGAAGATTGGTCGGGTCATAAATATTTGGCTCGCGGTTTCAGCGCGCAGCTCTGGGTTCGCCTCCAAATCGACGGCAGAAGCTGCTCAAAGCATCGACAACGGTCACCGGATATCGAGGGTGAGGCATCGTGAAACTTGAGACGACCAAGGAGGTGTTCAACCTTCCGGGAAAGGACAAAGGATTCATCACAGAGCATCCCATCCAAGACAGTGCTCCAGTCACACGCATTCTTACCGGCCTATCTTCCGGGTGACTTTGTAATTCGGCCCCATTCTCGCTCTACCATGTCTGAATCGCCCCCATTCTGAGAAAAGACTCTAGGTCGCCCCCATTCCGCAAAGTTAAGACCAGGTCGCCCCCACTTTTGGTGCTCCGGGGAATTATGGCTGGGATTCCAAGTAACTATGAAACATTATCGACCTATTTCCCCAAATTCCAGAAAATTCTGGCTAGGTCGCCCCAATGAATGGGGTGATATAGCTATATTTCTCCTAATGGGGGTCAAGTTGGGAAACTAATGAAAAACTTTGGGGCAATATAGCCAGAAGTTTTTCAAATGGGGGCGAGCTAGCCATTTTTATCAGAATGGGGGCGTCTCAGACATGGTCGGACGAAAATGGGGGCCATCTAGGAATTAGCCGCTATCTTCGTTCGACGGGACAATCACACACACCTTTCGCGCTCCAATTATAATGTAAACACACATGTTACATGTTGTAATATTGTACTCCTCTTGTTGTGATTTGTCACGTTCTTGTACAGTCTACTATGACCACTCGGCCATGTCCATACTCGTGCAGATCCCTGAGGCGAGCCCTAGTGACACCTGTGTGACGACCGGCGGCGGACTACCAGCTTGGAGCTGGCGGACTACCGTTCCAGAGCCCCGGACACTGCCGGGACTTCTTGATGTTTTTTCTACAGCTTGCAGATTTTTTTCGGCGGACCGACCATGAGCCTGATTTGCATGTTTTTGCATTGCGTGTCCACCTTCTGATGATGGATGCATGCATGTGACCAGTGTAGTGTCCTTCTTGTGATCTTGCACGTCTAGGTTCAGACGGCGTAGCATTCTAACATGTGTGCGCAGAGTTATGGCCAAAACAGTGGTTTTGGGCCGGTTTTTGGACAGCTCTTGGACCGCTGCGTTTGACACCCGCAGTGCGCCGCGGCAGGTATTTATGCCATGGACCTGTCATTCTTCGTTTCTCTCTGCAAATTCTATTGAAGCATTCAGACACTTTGCCTTGTGTCCCCTAGCCAAACTCTTGTGACTGTCGTCACCGTCTGATCAGGCACTGACGCCTGGTCAACGGGAGTATTGCTAGGAAGCTTCCTTGCATCTTCTCATGGAATCAGAGCAGTGAGATAGTTCTCATTGAGCTGCGCAGCAGAGACTTCTCATGGTATCAGCAGTGAGTCATCGCTGTAGCAGATCCACTAGGGCCTGTCGAAGACAGCCGGTCGCCGTCGACGCAGCCCACACCCATCATAGCAGCGGCTTTGCCACCGTGCCAGCAGCAGCATAACAGCAGAGCAGCACCAGCAGCAGCTACACCAGCGCGTGGCGGCTGCAACGAGTGCAGCCGTCGTCCGCAGCCGCAGCGGCGGCCGCGGCAAAAGCAGCGCAGTGGTAGCAGCAGCAGCAGCAGCGGCAGAGCAGTAGCAGCGGTGGCAACAGCAGCGCAGCAGCAGCAACGGCAACCGCGGCGGCAGCAGCAGAGGAGCAGCAGCTGCAACAACAATAGCGCAGCAGCAGCAGCAGCGCGCGGCGGCGGCAGCGAGCAGCAGCCGTAGCGCGCAGCAGCAGCAGCGGCATTGCGTAGCCGCTGCTGCCACTGCTCTGCACGCAGCCACGCAGCTGCTGTTGCAGCTGACAGCACAGCTACAGCAGCAGCTAAGCGCAAGCTACTACGCAGCTGCCGCACAGCTTCCGCGCAGCCGCCGCGGAGCGGCTGCACGCTCGCGTAGAACCGCGAGAGAGAAAGAAGAAAAAAAGGGACAGAGGGAGTCAAGCTGACGTCAGCAATTTTGCTTGCTGACGTCATCAGGTCGTGCTGACGTCAGCACCATACTTAGCCAAATTTTTGGCCGGACAGTCAAAAGTTACCAACGTCTAAACTCTTTGAGAAACGCTGACGCTTTTGAAATCCGACAAACCTGACCTGTCGACCCATACTGAGCGGCGACATGAACTCGTCTGACAACAAGGGGGAGGGGACAGGTGATCCCTCCTCCTCTTCTTCTGGGGTCCTGAGCCCACGCTCGCAGGCCATTGAGGAGTTGCGGAGCCAGCAAGATGAGGTGTGTCGTCTACAGTGGGAGCAGACTGATGCCATCCGCACGTTGACTGAGCTTCTGCGTGCACAGTCCACGGTCCCACGGCAGGTTTCCGAGGGAGATGCCGGCGTCGCGGTCTCTACACAGCAGTCGGCTCAGGCACCCGTGACCGGAGGTAGACCTGACCCACCACCTCCTGACCTCGTGGATGATGATCCATTCATGCCAGGCTTTACAGGGGATTCCCCGGATCATGAGATTCGAGTTCTTCAGGAGCGCCTCCGTCAGTTGCAGACGGGCACCAGATCTCGGTTTCCTCTGATACGATCATCACCCAACTATCCCGCTGACTATCCCCTTCCAGGAGTCTTCCCCATCCCTCGTCCTCCTCAGCCTGCGGTTGCTCTCCCCACGGAGCGGCAACCCAAGGACTTTGAGACACCACCTCCACGGTACATCAGTGAGGACAGCTTCGACTGTTGGGAGATCCTCTTTCAGGCTTGGGCTACTTTAGAGGGAGTGTGGCCTTTCTACCACAGCCCATATCAGCCTACAGACCCAACACAGGTGCTGACAGCAGCTAGGGCGATGTGCGAACTCCTCTATGCCGTGCCACGTGAGACCGTCGTCGATTTCCGCCCCTTCCTGGGAAAGGCTGGCACAGGCACCGGCGCCGATCCCCGCGGAGGTTGGGATCTGGCCTTATCCCTGCTGGCTGCAGAGACGCACGCCACTCGTGCAGCACACATTCGTGCCTTCCACTCTCTCCGTCAGTGGCCTGCAGAGCCTGCAGCCGATTACTGGTGACACGCCATGCGCATCTACACGCTCCTTGGGACCTCAAGAGGCACACAGCTGTGGGCGCTCCGTACGATGATGCTTGGAGTTCTTCTTGAGTACACTGACATCTTCACACGATATAGCGACGCTGTCCTCGAGCCCTTTTCAGCCACTCTGCAGCTTCTCCCTTGGGAGCATCATCTCTTCCTCCAAGTGCGTGCAGCCCGTGAGGCAATCGTGGCCCATCAGGAGACTTCTCTTGCTGCCGCAGTGGTCGCATCACCACCATCTTCCCTCCTGCAGTCTCCTTCATCCTCCATCACGTCCTCATCTTCCTCCTCCTCTTCGGCCCCGTCCACACCCACTCAGACACAGGGTGTTGTAGCAGTAGCTCAGGGGAAGAAGAAGAAGGGGAAGCGTGGATCAGGTCACCAGCAGTCACAGTAGCAGTCGTCATCCAGTGGTAGTAGTGGACGTTCAGTTCACTGCTACAACTGTGGAGGTGCCCATCGCTACACCGAGTGCCAGCAGCCGCTCGACTAGGCGCGGATTACTCGTGGGCTCCTGGTTGCACACGCCCTCCGTTCCACGTCTTGCCCGTCATCCTCGCCATCCTCCAGACGCGTGGCGGCCACGACTGCAGCTGTTCCCGCTTCCTCACCGACGAGTAGCAGTGATCCGGATCCACGCAACCGCACCATTACTGAGGTCCGACACCTTCTGGCGCTCCGCTTTCATGGAGGTGCGAGTGTGTTGTCATTGTCGGATGGTCCATAGACTGTCTGTTCGTCCGTTCCTGTGGATCGTGAAGAAGCGTGTGGGGAGGCACAGTCAGCATGTGATGATGATGGGCCTGACTGCACCGATTGGGTTCATGAGTTTCATCTTTTTGCCCTGCGTTGTTCCTCCCCATTGACCGCTCAGCATCCCTCTGATGCCGAGTGTTCCATTGCCCATTGTATAGTGACGTCCACCAGTCGTGACTCCGGTGGCATTTGGATCATCGATTCGGGTGCCAGTCATCACATGACGTGTCGTCGTAGTGATTTTGTTGTTCTTGGTCCTGTCACGTCTGTCCGTTCCATTCGTACATGCTCTGGTCAGTCCTTGCCAGTCCATGGTGTTGGGGTTGTATGTTTTGACGGTCCGTCTGGCCCCTTGTACCTTTCCGACGTGTTGTTTGTGCCTAATCTTGAGCTCAGCCTGCTTTCTATGCATGCTTGCACACTGATGGGTCTTTCTGTGGAGCATATCGTAGACTCAGCGACTGTGATTGCTATTGACACTCGCAGTGTTGTCCTTCGTGCCTCACTCATAGATGATCTGTGTCGCGTCTCTCGGACCTCCTCCCCTTGCTCTCATTCCTCCTCCGGTCGAGTTTTTGTCACTGGTGTTCTGTCTTTGGAACACCAGCAGTTGCTTCATCGTCGTCTGTGTCATGTGGGCTCCGATACTGTGTCGAAGCTCATTCGGACATAGCCAGCTCTCGGTGTTGACGCGGCTTCTTTCGAGAAGCATCCCAAGACCGAATGTCTCTTTTGCGCTCCGGGGAAGATGCACCGATGCACCTACACTGAGTCTCGTTCCCGAGCGCTTCGGCCCCTCGAGCTAGTTCACTCAGACCTTCTCGGTCCTCTCCCGGTTGAGTTCCTTTGTGATCGGGTCTCGTATGTTGTGACTCTGACTGACGACTTTACCCGGATGCGGTGGGTCTACAGCCTGCGTCAGAAGAGCAAAATTGCCCTTGCGGTTCACCTCTGGCTGGTGATGGCTGAGCGTCAGTCACGTCACACGCTACATACTTTCCGCTCGGATCGCGGCGGCGAGTTCATTGGTGAGATGGATGGGTTCTTTGCTGAGCACGGGATTTTTTGCCAGGTCTCCGCTCCTGCTACCCCTCAGCACGGGGGGTGTTTCCGAGCGGTGGAACCGCACCATGGAGGATTCGGTCCACGCTATGCGGTCTGAGTGCGGTCTCCCTGAGTCCTTTGTCTTTGAGGATTTCGCCTTCATGACCTGGGTCTAGAACTGCTTCCCTCACGGTCCGCCTCTGGACCACATTACACCGTATGAGCTCTGGTTTGGACACCATGCTACCTTCGTCTCGCTCGTGTCTAGGGATCCCTGGCCTCCGTGTGGTACACCGAGGACCAGTAGGGGTCCAAGGTCTCACCTCGAGGCCGCTTGTGTGCCTTCGTAGGCATTTCCCCGCGGTCGAAGGCCTTGCGCTTTTGGGACCCTACTCGTCGTTGCGTCATTGAGTCACGCGACGCGCTCTTTTTCGAGTCTCTCACCTACCATGACCTGACTTCAATCACGGCACTCTCCGCCACACATGTTCCTACCTGTGCAGGCTCTCGACGGATGGTGGAGACTTCTACGCGAGCGAGCACCTCTCACCAAGTTGATGTGTCCGTTCGAGCCCCCTTCACCTCTCGGTCTCTGGCCCTTGATGACCCGGCGATCATCGCCGTCGGTCCAGAGACCTCGCCCGTACCTCCTGTTTCATGTCCCACAGGTGCCCCTGCTTCTGTTCCCGTGCCTACTTCTGGTCCAGTACCTGCGTATGCTGGAACTCCTATTTCTGTGTCTGCTCCAGTCTCGCCTACTCCCGTATCTGCTCCTGTTGGCACTCCTGCCTCTGTGTGAGGTCCAGTCTTGCCTGCTCTTGCTGTCACACCCAGCCCCGTGTCCCCCACACACGCATCTCCTCGCACGGCATCACCTCCCTTGCCTCAGTCTCCACCAGCTGTGGTCGTGCCTGTCCTTGAGCCTGAGGTGCGCCCCTCGAGCGCCGTTTACTCTCGTGAGCCCGGTGGCCGTCTTCGACCACTGGATTCTGGAGCTCAGTGAGCATCGGGCCCCACACCCAGGCGTCCCTCTCGTAGCATCACGAGTGGTGACCCCGACACAAAGGCTCTAGGCCTGAGTGTCTGCACTTAGCTCACAAAGGTACATTTAGCATGCCCCGGAGGGCACGATCTCGTCACTCGCGAGTTCCATATCGCTTGTGATGTTGCAGCTGATCTTGTGGTCGTCAGGCCTAGCACCGAGGCGTGTGCCCTTGCCACACAGAGCTCTCCCTGTATGGCGCCCGACCCGGGCACCCTAAGGGAAGCTCTCTCATCACAGGATGCTGACGCTTGGCGCGTTGCCTGCGACGATGAGCTTCGCGCTATCCGAGAGCATAGAGTCTACGAGCTTGTCGACCTTCCGCCTGGGAGGAAGGGTATTCAGGTCAAGTGGGTCTTTCACAAGAAAGTGAAGCCGGATGGTCTAGTGGAATGCTACAAGGCCTGCTTGGTCGTCAAGGGGTACTCTTCGATTGAGGGCGTCAATTACACTGACACTTTTGCCCCTGTCGGGTGCATGACCTTAGCTCAAGCTCTGTTTGGTGTAGTGGCTCAGCATGACAGGGAACTGCATCAGATGGACGTGAACAATGTGTTCCTCCATGGCTCTTTGGATGAGGAGATTTATGTGGCTCAGCCACTAGGCTTTGAGGACGGTGACAAGGTCTGGCGCTTGCGCAGGTCCTTATACTGCCTCAAGCAGTCTCCACGGTGTTGGAACCGGGAGATCACCGGCACTTTGACTCGTGCGGGATATGTACAGAGCGAGGCAGATCCCTCTCTCTTCATCCTACCGACACCCGAGCGGTTCACGGCCATCCTGGTCTATGTCGATGACCTTCTGATTGCGTCTCCGTCCCTGAAGGCCATGAAGGAGGCCAAGGCTGTCCTTCAGACTGCCTATTGGATGAAGGACCTTGGTCCTGCATCGGTGTTTCTTGGTATGGAGATCGTGCGAGATCGCAGACGTTGGACACTGTTGCTGCATCACGCCCGATAGGCACGAGTCGTGGGGGAGCGTTTCAGCGACCTCCTTGGTGCAGTGCCCACTGCTTCCACACCTCTTACACCTGATGGACAGGATGCCCTCAAGGTGGATGATACCACACAGCTGGGGGAGATAGTGGACGTGACCTTGTACCTCTGTCTCATCGGATCTGTGATGTACCTGGCCACTACCACATGTCCTGACATCGCTTTTGCTGTCAACATCCTCGCTGAGTTCTTGCAGGCTCCACGTGCCAGAGCCCTTCACGCGATTGTGCGAGTGGTGCGGTACGTGGTCTCCACGCCGTACCGCGGACTCTGCTTTCGCCGGCAGTGTTCGATTGTCCTTGACGGCTACACTGACAGCGACTGGGCCTGGAGCCCAGATGGACGCAGCCGTACTGGTTACGTGTTCATGCTCGCCGGTACCGCTCTGTCTTGGCGTAGCGGGAAGCAGGGCTGCGTTGTACGTAGCTCGTTGGAGGCAGAGTACGTTGCTTTGGACGCAGGGATTGCTTAGGCGGTATGGCTGTAGCGCCTGTTTCTTTAGCTTGGTCAGTTAGTACCCGCCATTGTGCTTCGTTGCAGTAACCAGAGTGATCTCGCCATTGCGAAGAACTCTGGTGTCTTTCACGCTCGCACGAAGCACATTGCGGTTGAGCATCACTTTGTGCGTGATCTGGTGGAGCGACACGTGATCTCCGTCATGTGGGTTGGCACCGACATGCAGCTTGCTGATTTCTTGACGAAGGCACTAGCTCGCGGAAAGTTCCTGGTGGCCATTCGTTCTGTTGGACTTCGCCCCATGCCTGAGACTGGTTGAGTGTGGGATGTGTGTCCGTATCCCATCTGTTTTACACACACTATTGTACTTGTCCCAGTGCTGCACATGTATGGACATGCGTACCATCGGGTCATGGGGGAGTGTTGTGATTTGTGATGTTCTTGTACAGTCTACTGTGACCACTCGGCCATGTCCATACTCATGCAGATCCTTGAGGCGGGCCCTGGTGACACCGGTGTGACGACCGGCGGCGGACTACCAGCTTAGAGCTGGCGGACTACTGTTCCAGAGCCCCGGACACTGCCGGGACTTCTTGTTGTTTTTTCTACAGCTTGCAGGATGTTTTTGGCAGGCCATGAGCCTGATTTGCATGTTTTTGCATTGCGTTTCCACCTCCTGATGATGGATGCATGCATGTGACCAGTGTAGTGTCTGTCTTGTGATCTTGCACGTCTAGGTTCAGACGGCGTAGCATTCTAACAAGTGTGCGCAAAGTTATGGCCAAAACAGTGGTTTTGGGCCGGTTGGACCGCCGCGTGCGACACCCGCTGTGCGCCGCGGCAGGTATTTATGCCATGGACCTGTCATTTGTCGCTTCTCTCTGCAAATGCTATTGAAGCATTCAGACACTTTGCCTTGTGTCCCCTAGCCAAACTCTTGCCGTTGCGTGCACGACTTGTGACTGTCGTCACCGTCTGATCTGGCACTGACGCCTGGTCAACAGGAGTGTTGCTAGGAAGCTACCTTGCATCTTCTCACCTCTACCTCGGAAAACATAGTCCATCTGATATGTATGGCAGATAGATAATGTTAGACCGAGAAGAACATGCATGTTATGCGAGACGGAAGTGTAGGTGGTAGAGAGGGGAAGATGCAGGGCAGAACGCGGTTTGGGAACCTGGGATGTTACGCTGAGCGGAGCGTAGATGGTGAACAGGTAGAAGTTGCCAGGCAAGACAGGATTTAGAATTTGGGATACTTGAGCAATTGATGATTAGCATTAAGTGGACTTCGGTGTCAAAACAATAAAACATATACGTACAAGTGACGAGTTACGAATGAAGCATAGTGGGGTTCGTTGGGTCGAATGTCAAGCAACGCGTGCGGAGTCGCACCGTGAGTGGTCAGATTTGAGAAGGTCTGCAGAGAAAACGGGGTTCTCCTACAATCGACCGTGAAGATGGTGATGCATCTTCATAAATCCAGTTACGTCTATAGTCTTCAAGAAATCAACCGAGAGGTCTTCACACTTCTGTTTGTAGGTTCGTGAGAGTGGTCGAGGCTGTCAAAAGGTTCGACAACATCCACCGGGGACAGGGCAGTTGGCCACTTTGTCCTCAGCTGTCAGAGTGAATATCGCGGTCCTCGCAACGCGATGGGCTCTTTGTGTCATAACAAAAATGCCCACTCTAGAAGATTATGGACTCGTGTACGACTGGTACGTAACACTACCCCCCTTTTAGCCACGACGTCCCGGTGCAAGTACAGATGTGGCCCGGAGGCAGCGGTGTAGCCGTCAATGAGATGATCGACGTCTCAGAAGTTTTTGTAGGGTTCCGAGCTATTATGCGCGCCGTCATAGCCCTGCCATTTGACAAGATATTCTGTCGTCTTGCCTCGTCGTGGCCAAGGATATCCTCGACAAGGTACTTCGTGTCTTTTTCCACTTGAACGGGCGACGGAGGAGGAACATCTTTGCCAGGGAAGTTCTCTCCAGGGGTCTCGGTAGTGCTTGAGTCTGCTAACATGGAATACTCAAAGAACCTGCATCGTGTCGAGAAGTTTGAGTGGCGTATCCACAGGGGTTTGCATGTTTTCGATCTCAGACAGCCCCAACCATTATGCTTTGAGCATTGAACAGTCATATCCACAGAGCTTGATATTTGCTGAGTTTAGGATGACTTTGTCGCCAGCGGTGAAGATGTCGTCGCTTCCAAGTCGCTCAGCTGCTCGCTTCATCGCTGCTTCTGTCTTTGCGAGAGTCTATCGTGATTCCTCCCATACGCTGGTGATTTCATGTCATTGCACGTCGAGTACTGGACTATTATTCCAACTTTGTAGTCCGTAGGTGTGGCAGGAAGTTTGCCATACACCACTTCAAATGGAGTTTTACCCGTTGTGGTGGAAACTGCCGAATTACATGTGATTTCGGCGGTTGGGAGATTTTTGCCCAATCCATCCCATGACGTTCGCATAGTGTTCAAAGCAGCTGTTCCAACGTTTGATTTCTCCATTCGATTTGACCGTCAATTTGGGGATGGAACGCCTTCAAAAAATCAATTATGCTTCCGTAGCGAGTCATTAGTTCGCGCCAAAAACGGCCAGTAAATCAACCGCCTATGTCCCTCGTGATGGTTCTTGGTACGTCGTGTAGCCACACGATGTTGTTTAGAAACAGCCGTGCTGTTCCCTCGGCGGTGATGGTGGTCGTTATCGGGAGGAAGTGGGACATTTTAGAAAACCTGTCGACGACCACGAGGATGGTGTCATCCCTCGGGTGTGTCTGGTAATCCGGTGACAAAGTCCATGGAGATGTCTACCTGTGGTTCCGCCGGAATAGGGAACGGCTGCAGAAGTCCAGGTGGCCTTTTGCAATGAGATTTTTATCGGTGACATGTGTCGCAGGTTTTGCAGAAGTTGGCCATGTCGGTTGCATCTTGTCCCACCAGTAGTTTTCCACCAACTTCTTCAGCGTCTTGTCCTCTCCGGAGTATCCACCTGGACCGATGTCGTGGCATTCTTCGACATCATACGGCGAAGTTCGTCGTTCGGGGGAACGACTACCTGGCGAGTAGAGCAACGTCGCCAATAGGGTGCGTCAAACCAGAACTTGGTTTTATCATAACCTCCGTGCTCATCGTAGCCTCGTGCGAAAAATCGCTCGAGGTAGGGGTCTCATTGTAGTTGTAGAGTTGCCACGTCAGTGATTAAATCTGGTCGGCGGCTGAGTGCGTCCGCCGGATTCATTTTGCATGGTCGATACTCGATTTCGTCGCCAAACCCGGACTCTAAGAACTCCATCCATCGGGTTTAACCTCTATTAAGATTCGGCTGCGTCTTCAAACATTTTAACGCGTGGTGGTTGGTGCGTACGACACATCGGCAATACTTCAGGTAGGATCGCCACTTCTTGAAGCGTGCGCAGCCGCCAAAATCTCCTTTTCGTGGACCGCATTGTTGAGTTTTGGTTCTTGTAGTTTTTGAGACATGTAGGCGACTGGTTGTTCGCTGATGCCGTGATTGTATAGAAGAATCGCACCATGGCTTGTTGTGATGCATCCGTAGCCATGATGTAGTCAACCGTTGGATCGGCTCATCTTAGGGCTAGCGCTGAGGTCACATCGTTTCGTAAAGTGGTGAACACTTCTTCTTCGTTGCCTCCCCACCGCTACTTTATTTTCCTCTTAATTGAGGTCGGAAAGAGGCGCTCGCACTCACACGTAGTCCAGTATGAGTAGCCGATAATAATTGCATAATCTGAAAAAAAAGACTTCATTTTTTCAAACGTTGGTCGGCGTCGGCCAAGTAGCGATTGCTGCCACTTTTTTTGGATCCAAGGTGATCCGTCCACCGTTGATGAGTTGACCCAAAAACTCGATCGAACTACAACCAAATTCGAATTTGGAGAGTTTTCCAAAAAACCTCTCTTTGTAAAACTTTGAGAACCTGTTGGAGGTGTCCATCATGCTCCTCCGGCTTGCGGTTGTACACCACAATGTTGTCAAGGTATACCACGACAGGACCGTCGAGGTACAGTCGAAAAGTGTTGTTCATTGTTGCCATGAATGTTGCTGGGGCGTTTGTGAGTCCAAACAACGTAACCGTGAACTCGAAGTGCCCATAGCGAGTTTGAAATTCTGCATTCTCAAAGTCGGCGGCTGCCACGCGCATCTGGTGATATCCGCTGCGTAAGTCGGTGTTGCCGAAGATTCGGGCCCCTCGGAGTTGGTCCGAGAAATTGTCAGATCGAGGGAGAGGGTAGCGGTTCTTGATGGTGGCATCATTCAATGCCCGATAATCCATGCACATCCATTTCTCGCCAGTCTTCTTTTTCACAAATAGTACTGGTGCGGTGTATGGTGATGTGGAAGGGCGGATGAACCCCGGACTGAGCTTCTCATCGAGCTGCTTCTTAGCTCAGTGAGTTTGTGATCGCTCATCCCATAGGCCCCTCATCCCATAGGCCCCTCAGGGGCCTATGGGATGTGTTGTGCAGCAAACCTATAGTAGGTTTGTTGCACAGCTTCAGTTCGATGTGATGGTCGATGTCTCGCTGAGGAGGTAGAGTTTTTGGGAGTTTGTCGGGGAAGACGTTCACAAATTCCTCAATGAGTGGTGCAAACTCTTTAGGTACCATCCGAAACTTCGTCGAGGCCAATGAGGCTGGTGAGGCCGATGATCAGTCAGGTGCTGCCACTTCCGCTTCTCCCATTGGCTCGAAATGCATGAGCCATACACGAGCTCCTCGTCGTATACAGTGCTTGGCCACGTTGAGCAGTATCGGCTGCACTGGTTGTCCCTTTTCAGCCTTTGCGGCTTCCTCTGCTGCTTGCACCTCTATGGCTCCCGCTATCAGCTTTTGTCCCACATGCGGAAGTTGTGATTTGGTGCCGTCGATCTCCACGTAGAAGTCGCCGCTGCTCCAGTCAACTTGCCCATCGTGCCGATACAAAAACATCTTGTCTGAGAATGATTTTATAATTGCTCATTGGAAAAAACTTCCATACCGTTACATCCCGAAGATCTCCCACTTGTAGTCGTAGTGGTTCTTAGAGGTTTCGTATCTGTATTCTCCCGCCGACGGTTTTTCCTTCAAACACTCTTGGTTTGGTCTGCAAACCCAGCTTATGAAGCTGTGTGAAGCTCCTCCATCCAATAGTGCTGGTACCGTTGTGCGACTTCTGCATCCTCGAGGTTGAACTTTTAGCAGTATCGCCGGTTGGTTGTCCTCGTACCCCTCGTCGAACTTTGCAATCTCATAAATCCTCTGCGGCAATATGGGCTGTTCAGATGGGCGATCATTCAGCGCAGATCGCTCCTTGTGGACAAGAGCTGCGCCTTTTACTCGTGCCCCTTGCTGTTTCCCAACTTCTTTTTTGTAACTCCCCCCTCTTTTGGGCCTGGTGCTTGCTTCAACAAATTCGAGCAATGTGCCCAACTTTTCTGTAGCTATAGCAGGTTTGCGTATCTCTCTGGTCGACGACGTCTACGTCCATTGGAGTCGAGGAGTCCGTCGCCTGGTTTTTTCCATTTCCACAATTATTGTGGTTAGAAGGTTGCAAGCCATAGAAATCTTGGATCTGAGTGTTGTAAAAGGCGCTATCCATTGTTTCTGCTACTGCGATCATCCACGGCAAGTCATTTTGGATGCCGAAAATGGTGATCGCTTGTCGGATACCCTACTACACTCTATTTTTCTATTCAACTATTTCTACCTTGGTTCAAATTCATCAAAAGTGGATTTTACATCAAGTTTAAAGACTTTAAGAAATAATTCAAGTTTTTAACATTCGAATGCATCACACCACTCTTCACTAATTTGTTCTTGCAAAGTGGGATCCTTTATCCACTAGTTCTGGTTGCTTTTGTTTCATGTACAACAATAACATCTATTGAGTATTGTTTTGCCTGATTTTTCACACTTCATGAGCTCAAAGTGCGAAACAGCCTTGTCATCAGGCTTGGGAAGAGCCAAGCCTGATGACAAGGCTGCCTCCTTGTCAGCCTCACTCATGGCCGCGACTTCGAGCAAGGATGACGAGGAGGCACGATCGCTCAGCTCAAGGCATTCGTCAAAATGGGAAAACTGAACCAGACCTCTCATCGAGTTTAAAGTTACAATCCTACAATTACGATGAAATCAATGGTACATGGAAATAATGCAAAAGTGTATTTTTTCATCAAAATAAGTTATGAATGAAGTCTAACTTAAAAATTGAAGTATGGTAGGGTATCTTGCTTGAGGTCGTTGTAGTAGTGAAAACAGAGTTTGTCGGGGGCGATGTCTGCTCCAATGACGATCTTACAGAATCTTCGCATATACCCCGCCACGCTTGACTGCTGACGCGGACCTTGGATTTTGCACCATGCATCGGATTTTCTGTTCAGTCGCCAAAAGTGTGCGAGCATTGCGCGCGAGAATTCGTTCCAGTTGGTTGATGCCGTCAATGCATCTTGCAACATGGATTGATCTGCTCCAAGGGTAGGATTCTTGGAATCGGTGATGTGAGATGAGCGTCGTGAGCCGTTTATGATGCTCCAACAATCTCCTGCTGTCGTTGGATGATTTTCACGTCGGACCACCAACTTAACGCAGTGCCTTGCAAAAGCGTGGCCGCGAAGTCAATTTTCTTCTGATCGTCATTGACCCCAACAACGGTTCGCCGGAGGGTAAGGGCAGTTGGCTGAATTTCCCTCGACCGTCGGTGTGAAAATCGAGGTCTTGACGCACGGTGGGCTATTTGAGTGATGAAAAAAATGTCCCCTCAGAAGTATTAGGGACTTCTGTATGCCTCGAATTATTCCAAACTCGCTACGGGCATTTTAAGTTCACAATAATGCCGTTTGGATTTACAAATGCCTTGAAACGTCTTGAATGTTTGGATATCGCTGTACGCCATGCAAATCTGCTGATAACCGTTGCATAGGTCAATTTTGGTGAAAATTTGAGCCCCTTAGAGTTGGTCAAAACGTTTGTCGACTCACGGGAGGGAGTAGCAATTCTTGATGGCAGCGTCGTTCAACACCTGGTAATCCACGCACATCAGCATTTTGCCAGTTTTCTTTTTCACAAAGAGTACAAGTGCGCTATACGGTGACGTGAATGGGCAAATGAACACCTCGCCGAGCATCTTGTCGAGCTGCCTTTTCAACTCTGTCGGTTTGTGGTTGCTCATCCGATAGGCTCCTCAAACTGTGGGTCGGCTTCCTTGTTTCAGTTTGATGGGATGGTCGATTTCCCATTGAGGTGCTAGAGTTTTTGGGAGTTCGTCAAGGAAGACGTTCACAAAATCTTGGATGAGTGACATGAACTCTTCTGGTACCATCACAAACTTTGTTGATGCCGATGAGGTCGATGAGGCTGATGATGCCGATGAGTCAGCTGCTACCACTTCCACTTTCTCGATTAGCTCAAGATGCACGAGCCACAAAAAAACCCGTCTTCGTATGTAGTGTTTGGCCACCTTGAGTTTTGTCGGCTACACTTGTTGTCACTTTTTAGCTACCGCGGTGTCCTCTGCTGCTTCCACCTCTGCTAGATCCGTTGTTGTCTTCCATCCCAAACTTAGAAGTTGTTGCTTAGCGCCGTCCATTTCCACGTAGATGTTGGCGTTGTTCCAGTTGACCTATGGATTGTGCTGGTACACAAAATCTTGTATGAGAATGATGTTGTGGTCACTCATTGGACAAGACCTTCAGACTGTTGTATCCCACAGATCTCCCACTTGTAGTCGTAACGGTTCTCGGAGTCTCTTCACTTGTAATCTCTTGTCAACAACTTTACCGTTATATACCCCTGGTTTGATTTGCAAACCAAACTCACGAACCATGTCGTTGCTTACAAAAATGAGAGAATTTCCTCCATCTAGTAGTACTAGTACCGTTCTCTGACTCTTGCTGGTTGGTCGTCCTCGTACCCCTTGTCAATCTTTGCAATCTCAAGTACCATGTGCATTATCGTAGACCATTCATATAGGCAATCATTTGGCACAGATCGCTCCTCACGGACAAGAGTCAAGCCTTTCACTCCTGCCCTTTGTCGTTTCCCAAATCGTTTTTTTGCAACATCTCCCACTTTTGGTCTGATGCTTGCTCCAACACTTGCGAACGATGTGCCTTACTTTTCCATAGTTGTAGCAGGTACACGTATCTCTCTCGTCAACATCGTCCATTTCCATTAGAGTCAAGGAGTCCCCTATCTGGCTTCTTCCATTCCCATGATGATTGTGGTTGGGAGGTCACCAATCGCAGAATTCCTGGATTCGAGCATTGTAGTCGGTGCTGTCAATGTTTTATGCACCGCGATCATCTACGGTAAGTCGCTTTGGATGCAAAAAATGGCAATGGCTTGCCTGATGTCTCGTTTAAGGCTATTGTTGTATTGGAAATAGAACTCGTTACGGATGATGTCAGCACTAGTGATGATCATGTGGGATCTCCGTGTATACTCTGCCACGTTGGACTGGTGACGGAGATATTACCAGGCGTCAGACTTCTTGTTCAGTCGTCGAAATCTTGCGAGCATCGCACGTGAGAACTTGTTCCAGTCCGTTGGTGGCGTTAGCACGTCTTGCCATTACGGGTTCTGCTCCAAGGGTAGAATGCATGTAGTCTCGGTCATGAAACGGGCGTCCTTGGCCGTTGATGAGGTTCCTCTGGTCTCCTGCGGCCATTGGATGGTCATTGGATCAGACCACCAACTTAGTGCCGTGCCATGCAAAAGCGCGACCGTGAGGTCAATCTTCTTTTTATTGTCGTTGACCCCAGCAACGGTGAAATACACCTCCAAACTCGTCAGCCTCATCCGCACCATCGGTCCTTTGGAATTCACCAAATCAAATGGTTCAAGTGGGATCGGAAGAATTTTGGGTCTGCTCGAGAGTCAGGTATTTCTCTCGACGAGCACAGCTCCCCGTGTGCTTGCGCTGCAAAGAGCCTCCATCACAAAGTTGAGCTTTTGGTTTAGGTAGATTTTGATCCCCTTGAGCACGGAGATACGGTTTACCTATTCCTCATTGATCCGCGCCTGACGTCCGGTGCCACCTGTCTTTCATGTTGCTGTTGTCGAGGCTGCCGGTAGGGGCGGCTGGTTTACCGCCATTGGATCCATGACCAGGTTGGTCATCGGACTCTTAGGGGTTACTCAAGCTGCCGCATAGCTTGCCATATCAGCATTTGTTGCCGCTTCAGGATTCGTGTGCATAGGTATGTTTTGCTCCTCCATCGCCAAAGTTGTCACCAAAGATCCGCTGTTGGTCGTCGCATGTGCTCGGCCGCTTCATGTTGTAGTTGCAAGGTCTGCAAAGTCATGACGTCCGAGATGCGCTGGAGACTTATGCAAGGCAGTCCACTGGATGCGTAAAGTAGTCGGATGTTTCTTTGATACTGCTGCGCTCTGATACCAAGTGTTATGCCAAATGGAGCTTAGATGGTGAACATGTTGAAGTTGCGAGGCAGAACACAATTAAGAATTTGGGACAATTGAGCAACTTAAAATTAGTGGTAAGTGTAATTCAATGATAAGTGTCGAAATGATTGCACATATACAAGTGTCGGGTTACGGATAAGGTGTAATCGGGGTCGTTCGGTCGATCACCGAACGAAGCGTGTGAAGTCGCGTTGTGAGTGGTCGGATTCGAGAAGCTTTGCGAGAAGTCAAGGGGGGGCTTTAAGGATCGACAGCAAAGATGCAAGATTTATTCTTGTAAATTGATATATGTGTCGATGCGTCAAGATGTCGACCGGAAGATCGTGACACTTTCGTCCATGATTCTCGTAAGTGGTCAAAGTTGTCAAAAAGTGCGAGAAGGTTCGCCGGAGGGCGAGCACAGCTGGCAGAATTGCCCTCAACCATTGCAGTGACAATCGAGGTCTCGACACGTAGTGGGCTATTTGTGTAATGACAGAAATTCCTACTCAGAAAGGTGAAGGACTCATGTATGTGTGGTACGTAACAGGTCGATTGACGTAAAAATCTGGAAGTCCCCTCGCGGTGGGCAATGCAAGTAATGACGATAATTCCTACGCTCAAGTATCAGTTAATCTTGTACTTTGGGTATGTAACACTTCACCCCCTTTTGGCCACGTTATCCTGACGCGTTATGCTGTTGTGGCCGGTGGTGAAGGAAGCAGCTGTCGATCAGATGATCGATGTCTCAAAAGTTACAATATGATTTCCAACTATTGTGAATGCTATTGTAGCCATGCCACCTAATTAGATACTCTATAGTTTTTCCTTGCTGTCAAAGTCCGAGGATGTCCTCAATGTTGTATTCTGTATCACCGTAAACTTGGGCCAGAGGGGGCGGAGGAATATCTCAATTTGACAAATTCTTACTCGGGTCGAGGTAGTGCTTCAACTTGTTGATGTGGAAGACCGGGTGTATTGCCATGGTGTAAGGGATTTTGAGCCGTTCCATCACTTGGATTTGCATACACTCGACCTTAAACAATCCCAACAATGAGGGTTTGCACTTTGAAAAATCCTTGTCGTGGAGTTTGAGGTTTGAGTAGCTGAGGAGGACTCTCTCGCCAGTGGTCAAGACTTTGTTGGTGTGATGCTTGTCGGCAGCTCGCTTCGTTGTAGTTTGCGTCTTCACAAGGGTCTGTTGTGTTTTTTTCTAGACGCTGGAGAATTTGCGGCAATGGATTTCACCGTTGGAGTTTTTCTTTGACTCTGTGATCCTGCCGGTGTGGCAAGAAGTTTACCATGAACCACCTTGAACGGTGTTTTACCAGTTGCGTTGGTAATAGTGGAGTTTTATGCAAGTTCGACGGTTGGTAGTTTTGCCGCCCAAGCGGTGCTGTATAGCTTGCATAATGTGTGGAGAAGAAACTTGAGCATTTGGTTGGTGCGCTCGGTTTAGCCATCGGTTTGCGGATGGAACACCGTTGAAATCTGAATTTGACTTCCATATCGAGTCATCAGTTTGCGCCAAAAACAACTCGTGCATTGACTTTCCCTATTGCTTGTGATGGTACGTGGTTTGCCATGTATCCAAACAATGTGGTTGAGGAAGATTTGTGCCATACTTTCCGTGGTGACCGTAGATGTCGTCAAGATGAAGTGTATCATTTTGGAAGATAAGTCGACGACCATGAGGATAACGTCGTAACCCTCGGGTGTCACAGGTTGTCCGGTGACGAAGTCCATCAAGATGTCGCACCAAGGCTCCGTCAGAACAAGGTGAAGGCTGCAATAGCCGGGGTGGCCGCGTACGTCGTGCTTTTTGTCCCTGGCACGTGCCGTACATTTTGGAGAAATTCGCCACATCTGTTTGCATCCGCTTCCACCAATAGTACTTGGCCAGCTTCTTGAGCACGTTGTCCTTGTCAAAATTTCCTCCAGGGCTGGTTTCATGGCATTCCTCAAGCAACGTGCGTCGTAAATCATTGCTCGGGGTCAAGAATACCTGTTGGGTGAATCGGCGTTGCCAATAGGGTGCGTCGAACCAGAATTTGGTTCTCTCGTATCTGCCGTATACCTTGTAGCCACATGTGCACGTCGTAGGTACGGATCTTGGTCTAGCTGCAAGGTTGCGATATCAGCCATTAGCTCTGATGGGGAACTGAGTACGTCTGTTAGATTGATTTTCCCAAGTCGGTACTCGATGTCGTCGTCAAATATGGACTCAAGGAACTCCACCTATCGAGTCTGTTGATAGCTGAGATCCGTCTGTGTCTTCAGATGCTTAGCACATGCTGGTCAGTGCGGACAATACATCATCGGCATTTGAGGTAATACTGCCATGTTTTGAATGCATCCACCACTGCAAGCATCTCCTTCTTATGAGCTGAATAGTTCTGCTCTGATCCATTCAGGTTATGCGACGTATACCTGATTGGCTTTTCTCCACCACCATTATCTTGGGGGAGGACCATTCTCATGACCTGATCAAAGACATCAGCGGCCATAATGTAGTCCACCGTTGGATTTGCGAATTGGAGGACAGGCGCTGAGGTGGGAGCATTTTGTGAATTTATGTATCCTTCTTGTTCGTTGTTGCTCCAATTGCACTTCATATTTGTAGTGAGATCGGAGAGAGGCACTGACACTCTCGTGCAATCCGTCACGAATCAGCGGTCATAGTCGCATAAACCTAAGAACACCTAGACATCCCAAAAGATTTTGTGGCGTCGGCCAGTTAGTGACCGCCTCCACGATTTTTGGGTCCATGGTGATTTTTTTTGCCGTTGATGACTTGACCCATAAAATTGATCAAGCGACGGCCAAAGTCACACTTTGAGATTTTTCCATCAATTTTCTCTCTTTGTAAAACCTCGAGGATTTTTTGAGGTGCCCATTATGTTCCTTCAGAGTGTTGTTGTACACCAGGATGTTGTCGAGATATATGACGACAAATTTGTTGAAACACAGCCAAAAAATATTGTTCATTGCGGCCATGAACATTGTAAGGGCATTTGTAAGTCTGAATGGTGCGACTGTAAACTCAAATTTCCCGTAGCAGTTTTGAAATTTAGTCTCCTCAATGTCAGCATCAGACTCTCCCAATTGGTGATATCGGCTCCACAGATTGATATTTATAGGTATTTTTGTACCTCGAAGTTGGTGGAAGAGTTTTTTAGCGCGATGGAGGGAGGACTGGTTCTTGAAAGTTCTGTCGTTCAATTCCAGGTACTCCACGTGCATCTGCATTTTGCCAGTTTCCTGTTTTAAGAACAGTATTGGTTTGGCGTACAGTTACATGGATGGTTGGATGAACCCCTACCCGAGCATCTCGTTCAGCTGTCTCTTGAGCTCAATCAGCTCATGGTTTCTCATCCGATGGGATCTTGTAATGGGTGGTCAGCTGTCTGGCTTCAACTCAATGTGGTGGTCGATGTTGCGTTTGGGTGGTAGGGTTTGCAAGAGTTTGTCGGGGAAGACATCTACGAACTTCCTGGTGAGAGACGCAAAATCCTCCCAAACCATGGCAAACTTTTTTGTTGCAACTGATATCGTTAAGGCTAATGAGCTGGCTGTTATGAATGCTTCCTCCCAGTTAAACTCCACGTGGATAAGCCACGCGTGAGCCCCTCATTGCATGTGGTGTTTGGCCGCGCTTAGCAAGATCGGCAACACTCATTGTCTTTTCTTGGGTTCTTCTTCTTCCTTTGATGCTTCCATTTCTGTTGCATGTGTTGTCTCTTTTGCTACGACAAGTGGTGATATACTTTGGTGGCCTGGATCTCCACGTAGACAAATCTGCTGCTCCAATCTTCCTGAGGATTGTACCTGTACAAGGAATATCATCCAATGATAATCTTGTGGTCGTCCATTGGACATGATAGCGAGACCGCTTTGTCCCGCGGATCTCAAATTTGTAGGCAGAGTGGTTCACTCAGTCGATGTATTTGCAACCTCCCAGCAACCATTTTCCCTTCAAGCAATCCTAGTTCGGTTCACAAACCCAGCGTTGGAACCATGTCATTGTTGACAAAAGTATGCAAGGCCCCTCCATCAAACAGCGTTGGTACTGTTTGTCAACTCTTACAACCTCTAGTTTGCACTCTTATCAGTATCACCAGTTGCTCTTCTTCGTAACTCTTTTCAATTTTTTTTGGTCTCAAGCATCCTCCCAGGAAATTTCAATCTTTAAGATAGGCGATCATTTGGCGTAGATTGCACCTTTCGGATTGGAATTGCAAACTGTACTCGTACCCTTTGACGTCACCCGTCTTGGCTTGATTTTTACTATGGCAGTTGCGAGCAATGGGACAAGGTTTTCCACAGTTGAAAAAAGAGGCGTTCATCCTCTGATTGATGGTGCCAACTTCCATCAGGGATGAGGAGTCCTCTGAGTGTGATTTTCCACCACCACGATAATCCCGGTATTGGTGTCGCAAGCCATAGGATTCCTGGATCCAAGTTTTGAAGTTAGCGCTGTTGATTTTTTTTGGCTGCTGCTATGTTTGCGGTAGGTCACTTTGGATATCAAATTTTGCAATTGCTTGATAGAAATCACGTTTGAGGCTATGAGTGTAGTGAACACGTAACTCGTCTGGGGTGAGGTCGGTGTCGGTGATGATCTCGCAGAATTTTGGTGTGTACTCTGCCACACAGGACTGCTACCAGAGTCAATGCATCTTGCATTGAACTTCAAACTTCTCGTTTAGACAGTCCAAAGGTGCGAGTACTACGTGCGCGAAATCATCCTAGTTGCCGGGTGGCATGAGTGCATCTTGCTAGTTTAAATTCATCTGATTCAAGGGAAGAACACCGGCAGTAGGCGATGTGAGTTGGAAGTTGTGAGCCGTCAATGAGGCCCCACTGGCCTCCTGCTGCCGCTGGATGGTCCGGTGGTCGAACCATCCAACTTAACACCGTGCCATGTAAAAGCAAGGCCGCGTGGTCAACTTTCTGTTTGTCGATGTTGATCCCACCAACTTTGAATTATACCTCCAAACTCGTGATCCACGTCCACACCGTTGTTTGTTTTGATTTTTTAGGATCAAATGGTTATGGAAGGGCCGGATGAATTTTGGGTTCTCAGAGCAGTTGAGAATTCCTCTAAACAAGCACTACCTCTCGTGTGCTCATTTTGCAAAGAGCATCCATCGTGGTGTTTAGTTGCTGGATCAAGTGTTGGTTGAGTCCCTCGAGTGTCGACATTTGTTGACTGAGCTCCTCATTGATGCGATCTTGTTGACTGCGACCTGTTCATGGGATTCGGCTATGGTGATTGTCCCTGATTCACAGAGTTTGAGGCCTGGTTGGCCGTTGATGTCTTCGGACCTGTGGCCGCATAGCACGATGCGCCAGCATTAGTCGTCACCTGAGGGTTTGCATGCATTGCAAACTGCGCTTGTTTCTCCTCCATGTCTGGAGTCGTCACCAAAGACCCCCTACTGGTCGTCAACTGTGCTCATTCCAATCACATCATAGTCGCAAGGTCGGTGAAGTCTTGAAGTGCAAGATGCACTTTTGACTCGTGCAATATAGTCCCCCAAATGAGGGAAAATGATACCAAGTGCTATGTCAGCCGCCAACATAGATGGTGAACAAGAAAAAGATGCAGTACAAAACATGGTTTGGGTAATCGGAGCACTTGAGCAATTGATAACTAGAGGTGAGTGTACTTTAATGACAAGTGTCAAATGGGTCAAACATATATGTATACATACATACATACATACATACATACATACATACATACATACATACATGCATGCATGCATGCATGCAT
>SZWC01026474.1:9236-24529 GCA_023375785.1 Penium margaritaceum
GAGAGAGAGAGAGAGAGAGAGAGAGAGAGAGAGATGATGGATATGAGAGTGCCAAAAAGTGACAAAAATGGGTTGCTCGATACAAATCATCTGGCATAACAGTTGCATACAGGATCTTTCACAGGTTTCAACGCAGTTTACGGAACTTGATACGTAGTCTGTTTGAGTGAGATATGGATTTCCAAAGTTTGGAGATCATGGGTCGGGTTCAAGTGACAACCTGAGCACTTTGAGCTCAAAAGGCGGCAGGATTATTGGCCAGGATGGCTGAGAGCGGCCTTCAAGGAGAAAAGGCGGCTGGAGAACCTCCAAGAGACTTCAAGGAAGGTGCAGACCACGATTGTTGGTCGTCCAAGTGGTGTGAGACATAATTCTCTTGTGAGACATAACTCTCTTGTGTGACAAGGTGACTGTTTGCGTCCTCTGCAAAATCATATTTGCTTCCGTAATTTCTGTCTGTGCAAAATGCAACCCCCTCTCACAAATAGTTGGTCCTGCCTAGGCGGCTCTTAGTGAGCCTGATCACCTCCCTCAGGGCTGCCCCAATTTCTATCAATGGTATCACAGCTAGATCAAGGCTTTGTCTCATCCTTGAGGCATTTCTTGCACCCTGATGTGTGAGAGAGCCTTTTGTGGGCTGAACGTTGCACTACCATGGCGACATCCGCTTCTCTGGTGGCCGGCGTCAACATCGCCAAGTTCGAAGGCGATAACTTCTTCAACTGGAGCAACAACATAAAGATGGTGCTGATGGAGAAGGGTCTCTGGAGCCAGGTGGATGAGAAGGACAAGGAACCAGAAGAAAGATCCCTATCCACTGTTGAGGCCCGTACCTACCGCAAGAAGCGTGACCGCGCCCTCGCAACCATCTACCTCCGCCTCGCCGAACGGCAGCAACTCCTTGTCCGTGGCATCCTCAAGTCAAAGGAAGTTTGGAGAAATCTTGAGTCCACTTATGCTTCCAAGTCAATCCTCATGAACATGCAGCTGCGTCGTCGCTTTCACACTGTGAAGATGGATGAGTCCGGATCCATGATTGACTACATCAACATGGTGAAGTCTCTCTCTGACCAGCTTGCTGCGATTGAGGACCCTGTCAAGGAGCATGAGCTCATGCTAACCATCCTCTCTGGCCTTCCTAGCAGCTACACTCCTCTCATTGTTGCCCTGGACCAGCGTGGCAACAAGCTCTCCCTCAATGATGTCGAGGAGAGCCTACTGTTTGACGAGGAGCGGCGCAAGGAAGAGGAGGGCGGAAGCGGACTGGACGTCGCTCTCATCACCAACTTTGGTCATGGGGGCGGTGCTACATTAACCAGGAGCAAGGGCGGAGGAGGGAAGAAGAAGGGGAACTGCCACTACTGCAAGAAGCCGGACCATTGGGCGCGCATATGCCGGAAGAAGAAGGCAGACCTTGCAGCTGGAGTGGGAGCGGGAAAACAGTCCGACGCTTCCGCGAACACCGCAGATTGGGCAAGTGGATTCATGACAACCATCCGGGTCCTACACGTCTCCGACAACACCGCCCTGTTCTGGATCATCGCCTTCTCCTCCACCGAAGCAGAGTACATCGCCTTCTCCTTACATCTTCGGCGGAGTACATCGCCTTCTCGTTGTGTGATTTTTGTCCTCACAATGAGAGAGAGAGAGAGAGAGAGAGAGAGAGAGAGGGAAGAGATGGAGATAGAGAGAGATAGAGAGAGAGAAAGCACGCGAGAGAGAGAGAGAGAGGGAGGGAGAAAGAGAGAGAGAGAGAGAGAGAGCGAGAGAGAGAGAGAGAGAGCGCGAGAGAGAGAGAGAGAGAGAGAGAGCGAGAGAGAGAGAGAGAGAGCGCGAGAGAGAGAGAGAGAGAGAGAGAGCGAGAGAGAGAGAGAGAGAGCGCGAGAGAGAGAGAGAGAGAGAGAGAGCGAGAGAGAGAGAGAGAGAGCGCGAGAGAGAGAGAGAGAGAGAGAGAGCGAGAGAGAGAGAGAGAGAGCGCGAGAGAGAGAGAGAGAGAGAGAGAGCGAGAGAGAGAGAGAGAGAGCGCGAGAGAGAGAGAGAGAGAGAGAGAGCGAGAGAGAGAGAGAGAGAGCGCGAGAGAGAGAGAGAGAGAGAGAGAGCGAGAGAGAGAGAGAGAGAGCGCGAGAGAGAGAGAGAGAGAGAGAGAGCGAGAGAGAGAGAGAGAGAGCGCGAGAGAGAGAGAGAGAGAGAGAGAGCGAGAGAGAGAGAGAGAGAGCGCGAGAGAGAGAGAGAGAGAGAGAGAGCGAGAGAGAGAGAGAGAGAGCGCGAGAGAGAGAGAGAGAGAGAGAGAGCGAGAGAGAGAGAGAGAGAGCGCGAGAGAGAGAGAGAGAGAGAGAGAGCGAGAGAGAGAGAGAGAGAGCGCGAGAGAGAGAGAGAGAGAGAGAGAGCGAGAGAGAGAGAGAGAGAGCGCGAGAGAGAGAGAGAGAGAGAGAGAGCGAGAGAGAGAGAGAGAGAGCGCGAGAGAGAGAGAGAGAGAGAGAGAGCGAGAGAGAGAGAGAGAGAGCGCGAGAGAGAGAGAGAGAGAGAGAGAGCGAGAGAGAGAGAGAGAGAGCGCGAGAGAGAGAGAGAGAGAGAGAGAGCGAGAGAGAGAGAGAGAGAGCGCGAGAGAGAGAGAGAGAGAGAGAGAGCGAGAGAGAGAGAGAGAGAGCGCGAGAGAGAGAGAGAGAGAGAGAGAGCGAGAGAGAGAGAGAGAGAGCGCGAGAGAGAGAGAGAGAGAGAGAGAGCGAGAGAGAGAGAGAGAGAGCGCGAGAGAGAGAGAGAGAGAGAGAGAGCGAGAGAGAGAGAGAGAGAGCGCGAGAGAGAGAGAGAGAGAGAGAGAGCGAGAGAGAGAGAGAGAGAGCGCGAGAGAGAGAGAGAGAGAGAGAGAGCGAGAGAGAGAGAGAGAGAGCGCGAGAGAGAGAGAGAGAGAGAGAGAGCGAGAGAGAGAGAGAGAGAGCGCGAGAGAGAGAGAGAGAGAGAGAGAGCGAGAGAGAGAGAGAGAGAGCGCGAGAGAGAGAGAGAGAGAGAGAGAGCGAGAGAGAGAGAGAGAGAGCGCGAGAGAGAGAGAGAGAGAGAGAGAGCGAGAGAGAGAGAGAGAGAGCGCGAGAGAGAGAGAGAGAGAGAGAGAGCGAGAGAGAGAGAGAGAGAGCGCGAGAGAGAGAGAGAGAGAGAGAGAGCGAGAGAGAGAGAGAGAGAGCGCGAGAGAGAGAGAGAGAGAGAGAGAGCGAGAGAGAGAGAGAGAGAGCGCGAGAGAGAGAGAGAGAGAGAGAGAGCGAGAGAGAGAGAGAGAGAGCGCGAGAGAGAGAGAGAGAGAGAGAGAGCGAGAGAGAGAGAGAGAGAGCGCGAGAGAGAGAGAGAGAGAGAGAGAGCGAGAGAGAGAGAGAGAGAGCGCGAGAGAGAGAGAGAGAGAGAGAGAGCGAGAGAGAGAGAGAGAGAGCGCGAGAGAGAGAGAGAGAGAGAGAGAGCGAGAGAGAGAGAGAGAGAGCGCGAGAGAGAGAGAGAGAGAGAGAGAGCGAGAGAGAGAGAGAGAGAGCGCGAGAGAGAGAGAGAGAGAGAGAGAGCGAGAGAGAGAGAGAGAGAGCGCGAGAGAGAGAGAGAGAGAGAGAGAGCGAGAGAGAGAGAGAGAGAGCGCGAGAGAGAGAGAGAGAGAGAGAGAGCGAGAGAGAGAGAGAGAGAGCGCGAGAGAGAGAGAGAGAGAGAGAGAGCGAGAGAGAGAGAGAGAGAGCGCGAGAGAGAGAGAGAGAGAGAGAGAGCGAGAGAGAGAGAGAGAGAGCGCGAGAGAGAGAGAGAGAGAGAGAGAGCGAGAGAGAGAGAGAGAGAGCGCGAGAGAGAGAGAGAGAGAGAGAGAGCGAGAGAGAGAGAGAGAGAGCGCGAGAGAGAGAGAGAGAGAGAGAGAGCGAGAGAGAGAGAGAGAGAGCGCGAGAGAGAGAGAGAGAGAGAGAGAGCGAGAGAGAGAGAGAGAGAGCGCGAGAGAGAGAGAGAGAGAGAGAGAGCGAGAGAGAGAGAGAGAGAGCGCGAGAGAGAGAGAGAGAGAGAGAGAGCGAGAGAGAGAGAGAGAGAGCGCGAGAGAGAGAGAGAGAGAGAGAGAGCGAGAGAGAGAGAGAGAGAGCGCGAGAGAGAGAGAGAGAGAGAGAGAGCGAGAGAGAGAGAGAGAGAGCGCGAGAGAGAGAGAGAGAGAGAGAGAGCGAGAGAGAGAGAGAGAGAGCGCGAGAGAGAGAGAGAGAGAGAGAGAGCGAGAGAGAGAGAGAGAGAGCGCGAGAGAGAGAGAGAGAGAGAGAGAGCGAGAGAGAGAGAGAGAGAGCGCGAGAGAGAGAGAGAGAGAGAGAGAGCGAGAGAGAGAGAGAGAGAGCGCGAGAGAGAGAGAGAGAGAGAGAGAGCGAGAGAGAGAGAGAGAGAGCGCGAGAGAGAGAGAGAGAGAGAGAGAGCGAGAGAGAGAGAGAGAGAGCGCGAGAGAGAGAGAGAGAGAGAGAGAGCGAGAGAGAGAGAGAGAGAGAGAGATAAAGACAGAGAGATAGAGAGAGAGAGAGAGAGAGAGAGTTAGAGAAAGAGAAAGAGAGAGGGTGATACATGCCGGTTGACGGGGCCACCCACTTGAAGCATTCGCCGTGGGGCCCAGACGCCATCCAGTGATCGGACCAAAATGGAAGGCGAGCGAGCTTTTGGTGGTTTCTTACACGCCTGGAACTTCCGGGGCTGATGCCGGTATTACCAATACCGTGGTGTACTGCGTTTTTGTACAGCGGTACAGTACTTTTTTTTAATGGTACCGGTACGGTATCAGTACTGACCTGGCAGGGTACCGCGGTACCAGACCACGGTACAGTAACGAGGTTGTGATAAAGTGAAAGAATAAAACTTTGACAAGTAACGGTAATGCGCTACAACAAATGCAGTGTTCCGCAACATTTTTTATTGTATCTTGTATCGACCACCAATGACGTGGCCCGCTCGGACTGACAGGTTTTTGGTTGAGCATGATGCAAATGTAACGTCCATGTTTCAAGGTTGTAGTTTGTCGCGGGGAGGTTCGGGCCAGTCGCCACCACGACATTTTGTCACTACAAAAGGCCAGTTCTCGTCGATACCGTGAGAAAGAATCGATGTATTTTGTGGGTGTTAAAACTTTTGTGTGATTTCTTGAGACCTAGCATCGGTGGCTAGGATGGCAAAGTAGTGCGATCGGCGACGTATGCTCAAAGCCAGGAAAATCTGAAATTTTGGACCTTGCTTGCCAAGAGCAGGAAGCTGCGTCGACAGAGCGCAGCTCTGCGAGCCGTGTCGTTGGCCTGCAGGTCAAGGGCTCAAGCCCCACACCCGCAATATACCTGTCAATGCGCCGGATAGCAACGGTCTAGAAAACGGGTCCCGACATGGGAGGCCGCCAACCGCTCTTGGTATTGCAACCAAGATAACATATCACCCTCGAACGAGGGATCCACACTTTAGGTTCGTTTGGTTTGCAACCTCACGAAGTCCGCATGTTGGTCTTTAGTGTCTACCTTTGGTTGGACACTCTGTGAGGAGTCTCAAAGGCAAGAACTGTAAATGGATGCATGCAAGGTACAGGCTTTTATACTTGCAGAGCTTTGCTAAAGCTTCTGCTTGTAGTGGCTCCACTGGAGCCAACCTCAACCTTCATTCCTACTTGGCGCGTCCTTAGACCGCCAAGTGTCATCCTCAAGGCAGGCTCTAGTAAACTTCCTAGAAGCTTCCTGTCCCAATTTTGGCCACAAAGAGAATTGCGGCCATCGCGGGGTTTGAACCCGCAACCTCTCGTTTGAGACTCCGGTGCCTAATCAACCAAGCCAAAAAGGTATGGTTCCTATGATGAGCCACAGGGGACATACCCATTTATGGGCAGTGCATTCCTGGCCCATCTCAGAACAGACCAAGGGGACATACTCCATAGAGCAGTGCATGCCTTGTCTGTATGTGTAGCTAGCCAGCTAGGCAGTGGACAAGGTGCATACTATTTCAACAATACCCACGATACAGCCGGCCACGCTTGTCGTGGATGGCCGATTCCGGCGGAGGCGCTCTCGCGTGTATACATTTTTCTAATGAGGCGTCATTACATTCATTTATCTGTCGTGAACAGGTTTGATTCCGCCCAAAACCAAAAACAAAGTTGCGGAACACGGCACAAGTCAACGTAGTAGTGTGGATGAGTGTGCATTCGGACGCTCGCAGTGGATAGGAAAGGATCGATTATCGTTGTCCAAAGTTCAGACGGAAAGAGAGTTGTGTAAGAGAAAGTCAAAGGCCGAGCGTGTGGATGGCGTGGTTTGGACGTGACTGGTGTACATGTAATGCTTACGTGAATGGGTGAGTGTGCCCACGATGATGGACGCCTGTCCAAATATTCCCTGTTGAGAGAAGAAACGAGGACCACCCCCCCCTCCTTTCCTTGCTGTATCAGCATCGCCTGCACCTGTAAATTGTTCATGTCGAGGGCTGGATTATTTTCAAAAGACAGGTTTCTCTCATACAAGCCTTTACGAGTGGGAAATGGTTCTCTCGAGCTCCTTCACAGGTTGTGATTGCAAAAACGGTTCGTCGGGAAAACGATTTTGAGAAAAGCGCGTGCGTAGTCTTCCAGACCCTGTTTCTCGTTCCATAATGGAACGACTCCAAGAAAACAAACCATAAGCAAACTGGGAAGTGAGGTGCGAATCTACTTGCGAAGCGAGCTGCGACGTACGACTTTGCTCTCGACATTCAAAATTTAAGGGTTCAAAAAGTGATGTCCTAGGGACATAGCAAGGACATGAATGAGACGTTTGACCAAAATAAGACACTAAAAAACACCAGGGATTTTGGAAAAACAGGTCCAAAATTTCAAGGCTGAAATTTCTAGTCAAATTTAATGGTAGCTCTAAGAAATAGGCGAACATAAGAGACACTACAGTATTCAACTAGAGTATCTCTTCATAACTTCACCCTCCTCCCCTTCCCTCATTTCTTGTCCCCTAATTTTCACTCCCCCTAAACATCTCCACGCTTCAAGTGAATGTTATGTAAAGGTGTATCCTTTCTTTTTTAGTACATACACTCGAGTTTCAAGTTCATGACATCTAGCACTGATCTCAGTTTTTGAGCTTAGAATTCATTTCTGGTGCAAGCAAAATACTACAGCATTGACTACTGTGGTACACATTTTTGTATCGTGGTAAAATGTGTCTTTTACACAATGGTATACCGTGTACCGTGGTACTTATACAATACCGCAGTATTTTACCAATACCGTCGATAACGCGGTACCGGTACTGGTATCGGTAATGAGCTGCCACAAAACTATGATACTGCGGTATTTGTACCGTGGTACTGTGGTACCGCGGTACTCGAGTACCGCAGTATTGCAGCCTTGCCCAGATGACAAGGTCATGTGGTCTCGAGGGATTAGCAACCCAACACCACCTGTTATCACATGCATGACTAAATTACTGTCAACCACATCAACCACAAGTGTATCAACCACCACGTTACACATGAGGTAACCCACTCCATTGCCAGACGTCAGCAAAAATAATTGTATCAAGTTTCACTACACGAGGATTGGAGCCAACATGAGACCGACAATCGCCCACTATCATCATGTGGACCTCAAATCGCACAGTTTCAGTGCATCACGATGAAAACGTGTGCATGGAATGTTCATTGTGGGGAGATGAACAAGCTTGCATATGACATTGATATCACACAATTTCCTTGAGTGATCTCCCCTAAACAAGATATCCACAGGACACATGTATGTATTCATGTATTACATCCTTCTTCACTTCATTAAAAAAAAAGCACTGTCTATTGGAGAATTTGAGAGTGTAAGTTTATCGTCATTCAACCTTGAGATCGGTGTTGAAGTTTGCTGGCCACTCACAACTCTATGCCCTCTTGCCTCCCACACTGTGCACACACATGTACAGATTAAGTGACAATGGCCCTACCTGAGGAAGCGTCAGGCGTGCTCGCTCTAATTGGAGCCATTGATGCCCTCAAGCTGCTGCTGTTTCCTGTTCCTGGAGTGCCTTGTGGCACACGTGTGGCCGTTGCATGACTCTCTATGATTCTTTATGATTCTGTGGTGCGGTAGATGCTAGGGCCCGTACATTCTCATTGCCGTGCCCTGCATTATGTTCTCTTGCCTTGCATGTGCTGGGGGAGCTGCATATTTCCCGGTTGCTGATCCTTAGGGGGCCACCATGCCGGTCTTGGTCGTGCATCGGTCAGCAGCCGCCCTCGGTTATTCTGAGTGGTCGGGCTCGACCCCCGGGTGGCGGCACTCGCTCACCCGAGCTTGATGCTCGTGGTGGGTGTGTGCTCACTGGCTCTAACCTCACTCGCTCTCTCACACTTTCTCTGTCTTGGTTGAGTGCACCTTTCTAATGCAAGTTACCGCATCCATGGCGTGTTTTACGCTACACTGGTCGTTGTGCTCACCTGCCCCACCATACATGGGTTAACCAAGCAATTTCCTAACAACTACTGGTATCACAGCCATGAGAATCCGCTCCCATAGCTCATCGATCCTGGCCCGTTAGCTTCGGTGCGACACACACACACGGCTTTCTTGGCCCGTCTCTTCGGCACCTCAGCAGCGCATCTGCATAGCTGGCCGGTTCTTCGGCACCACACAGCAACACCTGGGGGTGTTACTGCGCCCGTTCTCAATCCCCCAGCAGCAGTCCTAAGCCGCTGTTGTCCACACCCGCTAGCGCCATTCTGTGCACCGCCTCCACTCATGGTGGGTCTCCACCTCATTGCAGCATCCTACGCTCTTGTGGCTTCCCTCTTGCACGCTGCAAAGCTCTCTACTGCCCTCGGCTGTCCTCCACTGCCCTCGCCTGCCCTGCGCTCTCTGCTGCGCTCTCGACTGCTGTTGACTACTCTCTACCAGCAGCTGCCTTCTTCAAAGTGGGTGCGCAGGTCGCATGCCTCATCCGCAGAAGCCGTGCCGCAGCCGGTGCACCTCTTTCAGCTGCGACAGCAGCCCACTCAGCCTCCACACTGGCTGACGACGACGACACCCCTCTGTGGGTGCGCATGCTGGATCATACGTATTGGCAAGAAGACGTTGACGCAGCAGCTGAGCGTGAGCGGGAGGAGATAGATCGTCAGGTCTACACCCCAGACGACCTCCCACCATCACCGCCGCTGTCACCTAGGATGCAACCTTCTCACAGGTCTCAGTCTGCCGAACCTGCAGTTGCACCTACTCTAGCTCCTCCTCCTACCTCAGCAGGATCAGCCAAGGAGTCCATTGCACCCAAGGTGCCCGGCGTCATTCCCGTTCTTCCAGTGCACACCGAGTCTATTGGTCTAGCAGGAGCTATCCTTGACGCAGCTGCTGGTGCCGCGGCCACTTTCACAGCCACGGCTAGGGCCTGCCGTGCTCCCACGCAGACAGCCGTTGGCCAAGCAGCTGAGGCATACGCACAGAAAGCTGCCTCTCTCACCCTACTTGCAGCTGCCGCTGCAAACATTGCTACCCAGATCACAGCAGCAGCAGCATCTATTGCCACGGCAGCCTCCACAACAGCAGACGCTACCTCCAGCGCCGTCGGCTCCATTCGAGCATCCACCACCGCAACAGTGCTGATGCCCACTGGTGCTCCTCGTGACACCACACCACACATCACCACCGGCGTTCTGGTGGCATCAGCCTCCGCGGCAGTTGTTGGAGCCACCGCTACGGGGCTCTTGTGTCTCACGGTGGCGGTCGCAGGTTGGGTGGCGGTCCTGTTCTCCTCAACCGCAGTTGTTTTCCCGCCGCTCTTCACTCTTCTTCCGCGTCACCAACTCGGTGACCACTGCATTCCACAGGGACACGTTGCACTCTCTTGCACCCCCTTTGTACTCTCCTCTCACTTTACCTGTATTCACGGTTCCTTCTCTCATCATGCCTAGACCGGAGGAGACTATAGAGGCCTAGTGAAGCGCAAGCAGAGCGTTGCAAAGCTGAGGATGAGCTTCATCAGGGTCGGGAAGCACAGCACGAGCTAGCGGCTCCAATGGCCACCTTAGTCATTGAGCGACTGCGTTCTATTCCAGCCCTTGCTGCAGTCCTTCCTACCACAGAGTCTGGCTCAACAGACTCATCCGCTCCTCCTCATGGTGCAGTGGCAAACTCCTCTTCTCCCTCTCTCTCAGCAGCAGCCTTTGCCCGTGCTCTGCTCCCAGCTAGCCAGAAAGACTTTGAAACGCCACCACCACAGTTCACGCCTAAGCTCACGTTCACATCCTGGGAGACCCGCTTCAGCGCATGGGCCAGGGGGAGCTCCTTTGAGAATACTCCTCTACTGCCAAGCCGTCGTTTGTGCCATAGCCTGCATAGGCCGCTCGCGCTGTGCAGGCACTCATCAATGCTGGCCATGAGAATCTTCTCGACGACATTGGTACGTACAATGCGGACCCCTCCTACGGCACCCCTGCTGATCCCGTCGGCGCTTACGCTCTTATCCGCCGCGCAAAACAGTGACTGGAACGCCGCCAAGAGTGCGCTCACTGTTCAGTTCAACACATTGCAGATGCGTACTGATGAGACGGCAGATGAGTATTGGGCGCGCGGTCTACGCTTGCTCCGAGACCTTGGCAAGGTCGCCCCCGGTCCCCTCTCAGCCTGCTTGTCCATCGTTGCTGGCCTCATTCCAGAGTTGTCTGACCTATACCTGTACGTCTCTCAGGCGGAACTTGAACATCTTGCCTCTGAACCTGTTCTTGCTGATTCCCCACCCGGAATCGGCCCTTTCTTTGACTTCACTGCCTCGCGCCTCACCGACCGGTGGAATGCCTTGCATAACAAGCGCATGCATCGTGCTATATTGGCTGCTGTCACCACCTCCTCCTCTTCCTCCTCTGCCGCAGCTTCCTCTTCCTCCTCCTCTTCACAGGCAACAACGCACTCCACTCAGAGTGCCTCTCGGGGGGGGGATTGGTGGGTCCGGCCATGGTGGTGGCCGTGGGGGCAAAGGCCGTGGGGGTGGCTGCGGTGGCAAGAACTCGGCCCCCACTGCTGCTCACGTCACCTGTTGGAACTGTGGCGCCTCTGGCCACTCTGTACCAAGATGTCCTACTCCTCGTGACGATGCCCGCCTGGCCTCCTCCATGCGCACCCACTGGGCCTGCACCGGTGCCGCCGCCTCTTCCGCCGCTGCTGTCATGACAGTCGCATCGTCCGCATCGTCGTCCTCTTCCTCAGCACTCTCCACCACGCTTGTCCCCCTTCAACCGACGCCTCCAGCTCCCAGTCCCTGGGGCTGGATTCCTCCTCCATCTGGCCCTCCACACTACGGTCCCCTTTCCTCTCACTACCACATGCCACACTGGGCTCGTGACGACGGGAACTTCTCTGACCGCTCCTCGGACCGTTACTTTGAGCACTCCTCTGATTGCCGAGACGAAGAGCGTACCCTTGAGCGTCGGCTGGCAGAGCTCCTTCACCTTCGCTCTCAGGGAGGTGAGAGTGTGAGTGGCCAGTCACGTGTGTCTGTTTGTGAGTCTGAGGTCACCCTTTGTGGTGCCTCCTCTGGTTGTGTTCAGGGGGACTTTCTTGATGATTGTGCCTGGATTGAAGATTGGCAGTCGCACACGTTCCCCACTCGTCTTGGTTGTATGCCCTCTCCATCTGCTTGTGACACCGTCGCTGTCTCTCTTGTTCTCCCCTCCACTCGTGCCTCGCCTGGCCTCTGGATCATTGACTCTGGGGCCACACATCACATGACCTCATGTCGCTCCTCCTTCGTGTCCCTTCGTCCCGTTCATTCTGTTCGCTCCGTGCGCACAGGCTCCGGCTAGCTGCTCCCTGTTCAAGTGTTGGTGTTGTTCGCTTTGTCGGCCCTAGTGGCACTGTCTACCTTCCTGACGTGTTGTGTGTGCCTAATCTTGAGGTCAGCCTTCTCTCTGTGACCACCCTGAACGACCAGGGCATGGACTTCTCCTCCAGCCGTGGCCTTGCCTCTATCTCTCTGCGCTCGTCTGGCCGTGTTGTTCTTCGTGGCATGCGGTGTGATCGCCTGTTCCGTGTTCCGCTCACATTTCCCTCGTCTTCCGCTGCTTCTGCCCTTGTTCACGTCGCTCCGTCCCTGCCTCCCGAACACGCCGACCTCCTGTATCGCCATCTCTGCCACATTCACACTGCTGCCATCCAGCTCCTTCTTCGCCTTCGGCCCGCCCTTGGCCTTGACCCTGCCACATTCGCTCCACTCTGTATGACCACCTGTCTTGACTGTGCCAATGGGAAAATGCACCGGTCCCCTTTCTCCACCTCTCAGTCCACTACCGCTCACCCTCTCGATCTGGTGCACGCTGACGTCATGGGTCCGTTGCCCCATGACTTCCTTGGTGACCTTGGCCGTTACGTCCTGTGCTTGACCGACGACTTCTCTCGTTACCGTTGGATCTTTGCCATTCGCCACAAAAATGATGTCACTGATGTCCTTGAGTCTTGGCTACCGCAGGCTGAACGTGCTTGTGTTCGGCCTTTGCGTGTGTTTCGCAGCGACCGTGGTGGTGAGTTCTTTGGTCCTACTTCTCGTTTCCTTGAATTGCATGGTGTCCGGGTTGAATCCTGTGCCCCCTACACCCCCCAACAAAATGGTGTCTCTGAGCATTGGAACCGCACCCTCGCTGATGGTGTTCGCTCTCTCCTCTCTGCCTCCGGACAATCACCTCTCTTTGCCTTTGAGGCCATGTCCTACATGACTTGGGTCTAGAACCGTGTCCCTAATGGCCCCCTTCCCCACTCTGTCACCCCCTTTGAACGCTAGACTGGTCAATGTGCTGACCTCCGCCTTGCCCATGTTTGGGGGTGTCCTGCCTCTGTGTGGGTTCCCTCGGACACACGCGATAGTAAGTTGTCTCCTCGTGGTCGGCTCTGCCTCTTTCTGGGCATTTCTCGCTTCTCCAAAGCGTGGTGCTTCTCGGACCCCTCCCGGTGCCGTGTCATTGAATCTCGTGACGCCCTCTTCTTTGAACACTTGTTTGTGCGTGATTCTCCCCGCTTTGGTGGGTCTCTCTCTCCGCCCTCTCGGGGTGGGGGTGGTCCTCTGCCCTCTGTGCCTCCGCCCTCTGGGCCTCGTGTTCTCCCCTCTATGTGTCCCTTGCCACCCTCTGTTGCCTCGTCGACAGAACGGAGTTCTCCATCTCTGTCTTCTTCTCCCTCTGCTTCCTCTGCTCCTCTACCCTCGCCTTCTCCCTGCCAGTCTCCCGCCTCTCCTGGTGCTCTCTCTTGAGCCCTCTGTCTCTCCTACACCCTCTGTCTCCTCTTCTGTTCCTCCAACTGGCGCCATGTCCCCGCCACCATCTCTCTCCCAGCCGTCTGACCCTGTGGCCTCACCACCTCCGTCTGTGCAATAGTACCCTGCTGTTCCCTCCTCCTCCGTGCGTGTGCCATCCATCCGACCGGTATCACCCTACACTCGTTTTGGGCGCCTCCGGGCACTCCCCTCTCAGTCTCAACCTGTGGTCTCTGGTGACCCTGGTCTCCGTGCCCTCGGCCTAGCTACCTCTGCTCTGTCCACTGCAGCGTCCACCATGCACCCCAGCACTGCACTTGGCTACTCGCTTATCGAGGAAGAGTTCCACTCAACTCTCTCCTCATCTGTAGCTGGGTATGTTGCATCATGCTTTGCTGCCGCTGGGCTCTCCCCGCTGCCCCCCGAGCACCTGACTATGCATGCAGCACGCACAGCATCAGATTCCTCGTTGTGGGAGCAGGCCATGAAGGCCGAGCTTGATGCACTGTCTGAGCATGGTGTGTACGAGCTTGTCGACCTCCCACCGAGTCGCAAGGCAGTTGCTCCCAAATGGGTATACCGCCGCAAGCTGAGTCCTGACAACACAGTTGAACGGTACAAGGCTCGTCTCACTGCAAAGGGTTTTTCTCAGATCCCCGGTGTAGACTTTGACCAGACCTTCGGCCCGGTTGGTCGCTACACCACAGCCAGGGCTCTCCTGAGTCTGGTTGCCCAGCATGACTGGGAGCTTGAGCAGTTGGATGTCAACAATGCCTTCCTCCACGGCAGGTTGGACGAGGAGATCTACATGGTGCAGCCACCCGGCTTCTCAGATGGAACAAACCGGGTATGGCGCTTGCGCAAGGCCCTCCATGCCCTGAAACAGTCCCCACGTTGTTGGAACCAAGAGATCACATCGACCCTTGAAAAAGGGGGGTACAGAAGGAGCGATGTGGACCCTACGTTGTTCCTCAGTGCCTCCACCAAGCCACTTGTCGTCATTCTTGTCTACGTGGACGACCTCCTCATTGTTTCTCCTGACGCCGCATCTGTCGCGGCGGCCAAGGCCCTGCTCCAGGCTGCATACAAGATGAAGGATCTTGGTCCGGCTCGTGTCTTTCTTGGTATGGAGCTGGAACGTGACCGTGGGCGTCGCACTCTGCACGTCCATCAGGCTACGTATGTACGTAGCCTAGGGGAGCGATTTGTCCCGCTCCTCACATCAGTCCCCACGGCGTCCACTCCCATGACACCCGCTGGTCAGTCCTTCCTTAAGTCTCGGGAGGTGTCCACACTGGGGAAGACGGTTGATGTGACCAATTACCTCCGTGTCCTTGGCTCCTTGACGTACCTCGCCACGACCACCCGGGCTCATATGGCATTTGCTGTGAATTTCCTGTCCCAGTTCTCCCAGTGCCCCCGTGAGCGTCATCTTGAGGCAGCATTGCGGGTAGTACCCTACGCCCTCTCCATCCCGCGCATTGGGCTGTACTTTTGTGCACAGCCCTCAGTTGTGGTGGACGGCTTCACAGACACAGGCTGGGCGCATGACTCTGATGCCCGCAGACGAACGGGATATATCTTTCTGGTCGGTGGCACTGTAGTCTCCTGGAAAAGTGGCAAACAAGGGTGCGTTGCTCGCAGCACTGCTGAGGCTGAGTATGTTGCTCTTGGTGCAGGCACGTGTGAGGCTGTCTAGCTGTGTTGTTTGCTGCAACAACTACCTGTACCCATCCGTTGCATCACTCTGCGCTGCGACAATCAAAGCACAAAGGCCATTGCTGAAAACAGCGGCATGCATCATTCACGCACTAAGCACATAAATGTGAAGCACCATTTTGTTCGTGAGTGCATTGCTGCTCGCATCGTCCACGTTGCTGAGAAGATTCCAGGAAGCTTCCTAGCCTTTCTGCTTGCTAGCCTGACAACACGGGTCTGGCTGGTTGACACACAGGTCATGCAAGGGACAGCAAGGGTAGGGAGAGACACGTGCACTTGTATCTCAAGCTTCAACTGAAGTTAATGCAGAGAGCGATAACAAATGACAGGTCCACAACATAAATAGCCGCCGTGGCTCACGGCGGG
>SZWC01026476.1:9737-28876 GCA_023375785.1 Penium margaritaceum
CCCCGCTCGCCACATTCACTTGCACATGTGAATCACAACATTTTACACTAGTTCACATTTAGCACACCTCTCCCATACACTCCCTACATACACTAGTGTGTAATGTTGTGATTCACATGTGCAAATGAATGAGGGGAGTGGGGAGGAGGGGGGGAGGGGGGTCTATATGGTGAGTGTATGAGGGGAGTGTATGGGGTGATGGGTGCTAAATGTACACTAGTGTATAATGCTGTGATTCAGATGTGAAGGTGAATGTGGGGGGAGGGAGAGGGGGTTGTATGTGGTAAGTGTATGGGGAGAGTGTATATGGAGATGGGTGCTAAATGTACACTAGTGTATAATGTTGTGATTCACATGTGCAAGTGAATGTGGGGGGTTCTCTGCGTGTGTACTCTTCCAGGAAGGTGCTTCCTTTTTTTTTTTGGAAGGTTGGAGTATGTTGTTTCCCGGAAGGTGATTCCCTGTGTGTGTGCTCTTCTTGGAAATTCATGGAAAAGTAAGTAGTTTTCAGGAAAGTGCTTGTTTTTGTGCAGTGTTTTTGTTTTTCCAGGAAGGTGCATGTGTGTGTTTGTGTCTTTCCATGAATGTGGCTTTTTTGTGTATGTCTGTTTCCGTGATATTGCTTACTGGTATATGTGTGTTTCCAAGAAGTTTCCTCCTGGCGTACATGTGTTTCCAGGAATTTATCTTCTAGTATAGGTGTGTTTCCAGGAAGTTGCCTTCTGGTGTACATGGGGTGTCCTTGTTTCCTGGAAGTATCCATCATGTGCTGTGCAATTTGTACACCAGGAAATGAGTGTACATTCTGAGGGTGATTGGTCATAAATGGGTACGGCAGCCACATCCAAGCCCATTTCTTACAACAAGCATGCTAGCCAGATTCCTTGACACGCCACTTCACCCAGTGCCATATATTCTGCTTCAGCAATGCTCTGTGCCACACAGGACTGCTTTGCACTGCGCCATGACACGGATTTACGCCACACCCAAAACACATAGCCGCCACGACTGCAAGCTGCACAATCACGAGCATAGTCACTGTCACAATAGCCATAAAGCAACAGACCCATAGTCAGAGAAAATTACGGGCCAATCTCAGCCGTGTCCAACACATATCACAACAGCTTAAGCAATGCCTTGTGATGCATGCTGCTTGTTTGCTAGATGAACGGGGCAAGCGCATTGACTGCACAGGAGAACTTCGGTCGTATTGTGGAGGCCAGGTATGACAGGCTGCCCCTGATCTGTCGATACAGAGTCGGATCAGTGGCTGTTCTGTATTCCGTTGTCCATACGTCGAGCAGGTGTGCATAGAAATCTGGGCTCATGGATGATTGTTGTGGGGGTAGATGCTGCACCAAATGTTGGAATCGTGCGGTAAGATGCGTGATTGTCAGTGGTTGTAGGAATGAATTTTGTCATCTTCATCAGAAGATCCACAACCACTAGTATTGCATCATGGCCATGGGCCGTTTCCGGAAGACCAATGATGAAGTCCATGCTAACGCACTCCCATGGAGTCCCACGAATGGGAATCTCTTGGAGGATTCCAGCACGCTTCTTGTTACTAGCCTTATTCCAAAGACATGGGTCGTATGTCATGTAATATTTATGGACATCGACACTCCATCCTGGCCACCAAGAGTGGTCCGAGAGAGCATGTCCGGTCTTTTGAGATCCCACATGACCTGTGACCGGCAGGTCGTGGAACTCAGATATAATCTTTGCTTGAAGGTCTTCCGAGTTTGGCACAACTTCTTCTACGTGCCAGAAGATTATTTCGGCCTCCACCAATCCGTGCTTGTCCAAATTTTGAGAGTCTTGAAACCAAGAATCCACACAGTATCCCATCCAGATCCTGTTTACAAAACCGTTGTAATGGATTATCTCTTGTGGTGGTTGCCGTAGAAGTTTAAGGGGATCTGGTGTTTGTACTGTTGCTGTTGCAATGGCCATAAAACACCCACCGAACTTGGTGGTTACTTTAATTTCTACAGGCTGTCGGCTTAGTGGATCGTCCACATTGATGCATCCTGGCCGATATTCCCATGTGAACAAGACCCCGCTCAGGTATTTGCTCGAAAGCACCTGCTGTCTTGACATGTTCGGTTGCGTTTGGAAAAACACCAATGAGTTATGGTCGGTCACGACCGTCACACCCCCTTCAGCACCCTCGAGGTAGCAACGCTACATCTTGAAAGCGTGTACTATCGCAAGGAGCTCTTGATTCCCAGTAGTGTACCACATTTCCGTGGGGATGAGCTTTCGGCTCTCATACGCAACTGGGTGACCGTTGTGCATGAGGATGGCTCCGAGTCCTACTAACAACGCATCACATCGAACCTTCCACGGTTGCGATGGATCCGGAAGAGTTAGGACGGACGCTGTACATAGAATCTTTTTAACTTTAAGAAAAGTGTTCTTGCAATCAGATTACCATTTCCAGTGCACGTCTTTTCGCGTGAGCCTGTATAGCGGTGCTACCAAGGTCGACTACCCTTGCATAAACCGTCAAAAGTAGTTTGCAAGGCCGAGGAAAGACCAAATCTGTCCAACATTTTCCAGTCGTGGCCAGTCAACAATGGCTAAGACATTTTGTGGGTTGACATGGATGTCGTCCTCGCCGACGATGTGTCCAAGGTATTCGAGCTCATCTTGTACAAACTTGCACTTACTCACTTTTGCGTAGAACTTCTGTTCCCAAAGGATTGTGAGGACTTTGCGTAGATTTTCTATGTGCTCTTCCATCGATTTGGAGAAAACCAAGATGTTGTCCAAGTAAACCAAGACAAACCGACCGATTTGCTTGGTGAACGATCTGTTCATTTCTCCTTGGAAGGTTGCCCGGAAATTTGTAAGCCCGAAGCATAAAACTCAAAACTGATAGTGTCCCATGTGCGTTTGAAACGCGGTTTTGGACACATCATCATCCGTGATGCGGATTTGATGATACTCTTGAGACAAATCCAAGGACAAAAATACTTTTGCCCCTTAGAGTTGGTCAAAAAGGTCCTTAATCCGCAGTAAAAAGAATTGATTTTTCATTTTCAGCTTGTTCAACGCCCGGTAATCCATGCACATGCGTAAACCACCGTCCTTCTTGTTCACAAAAAGGATTAGCGTACAGTACGGCAAGCTACTTGGCTTGATCCATCCTTTGCAAGGTGCTATTTGATTTGGCGTTCGGCCTCTCACCTTTCTGTTGGACTAAGGTCATACATGGGTCTGAACGGAGGAATCGCCTCCGGTTGCAGCAGAATCATGTGGCCCATATGTTTTTTTGGTAAAAGTCCAGCCGGTGGGTCTTGGAATACATCCGAGAACTCCGTCACTAGAGATTTGATCTATTGTGCTATGTCTTCCTTCACGTCGTCCTCCACTTTCTGCAGTTGAGCCAAGAAGTATCCACAACCTTGTTCAATACGTCTCTTGACCTTCATTGCAGACAACCTGGCATGGACTTTGAGTCGGGTCGGCGATAATTCCGTACTTTGAATCAACATAAAGCGAGGCTGTCCTTTTCGAAGGATCAAACTCTTTTATTCAAAGCACATTAGAGACTTGTTTTCACGGAGCCAGGGATCACCTAGCACCACGCCAAACGGGTCAAGAAGGTTGAGTACCTTCAATGTGACACTCTGTGTGTATCCTTGAATACAAATTTTTTGCTTTACAAGTATCGATCACGGGTACCATACGGTTGTTACCGATGACAACTGTGTTATTCAATGGCGCGTACTTCAGGCCAACTTGTTGATTAAAGCCAAGGCTAACAAAGGAGTCATCTCCTCCAGTGTCAGCAAGTATGTTCACGGGAGCACCAGCTAGGTGTCTTTTGAACTACATCGTCATGTTGCCTCCACTCTTCCGAGTAAAGAAGCTCGACGACAACAAGCCGATTTTGTGATAAACACGGAATCTAGACGGCAGACGCCATAACTCCCATGATTCACCTACTCGAGTCCACATCTTTTGGGCACGTGTGAATTCGGCTAGCACCTTCTAATGTTTGCATTTCACTGGGTCAAAATCGTTGACTAAAGGTTCTGCGAACGTGATTGAACTCATCGCTTTGAGGGCGTTTTCTTTAATTACTCTCTTACACAATTCTTACACAGTGGTCGTTGTTATCACCACTAAGTAGGTTTGGTCATGTATCTCGTCCAGTGATGCAAGATTTAGTGGGCAATGTTGATCAGCAAGTGCAAAATGAGGTTCAATGAGAGAGGATAAAACAACAAAGAAATTTGGACAAAAAAACTCAAATTGTTTAACACCCTCATCAGAAAACATGAACCCTTGCTTGTGATCCAGTTTTACCCCTGAGTGGTCCCCACTAACGTCACTCAGGGATGGGGAAGACCCGTCCCACTGCCTTGTCCATTACCACGGCTGGACCCATTGCCGCGACCGCGACCCTGTCCACGGCCATGTCCGCAGCCTCCTGCTATACCCTCCCCACGAGGTGCTGCTGCTACGGCTAACACCGCGGCCTCTTTTCCACCACCAACAGCCTTAGGACACTAAGCCCTGAAGTTTTTAGACTGCATGCAGTTGTGGCACAGTCTCTCACGGAAGGCCGTGTTACGACACTCACGTGCCACCTACAGCTCGTCATTGTCGCGGCCACGCTTGTGATTGAGGGGTTTTTCCCACCAATCTTCTTGGCTGAGGAGTTTGCCGGCTGCTTGCCCTTGACCCCGTCCCGCTACCCGGCTGTCCCTCCAGCCCCTGTAGCATCCATGCGTGCATTGCGGCCTTGTTGTGTACGTACGTTTGGCCATTCATCCAAGTAGTGCTTCGGGTTCGCCGAATACACTTCGCTCATGTAGTCTCGCAACGCCCTCCAGCTTGTCCAAGCTTGGCCCACTGCGGTTGTGGTGGTCTTGTCTTTAAGCTTCTCGCTGGTAAGACCATCGCATAAGTACTCCAACAGCAAGCACTCTGGGTACTTGAAGGTCTGGATACCGTCGCTCTCGGTGAAATTTTTGGCTTTCTCCACGAGCGCGGTAAACTTGCTCCAGTAGGCCTCAAGCGAGTTACCCAGCTGCCTGAAGTCCTTGATGTTGTGGAAGACGCGATGTGCTTCCTCACGCTTGGTACACTTCCTATGCATGATTGCGCAGAAGGCTTCCCACGATATGGACTACCACTCAAGGTGAGGCCTCTGTGCACTCCACTCCTTGACCACATACATGAAGAGCTTGTCTTCAAGCCGAGTCGTGGAAAGATTGCCCCACTGACAGAGTGGAGCCTTGGGGACGTGTAGGCTATGCTCCATGTAGTTCAACCAGTCGGTCACCTTCACACCCTTCCGGAAGATCTCCACACTATGGAGGAAGGACGTGTTCATGATCGGCCCCGAAGTCGTCGAGGTAGGCAAGTTGTCGTTGCCATCGGCAGTGGCATCTGCAGTTGTGGTGTTCTATGCTTACTCCTGCATCCACACCCTGGTCACACTTTGTAAAGCCTTGTCGAGGTCGTTGCATCGACGGCTTGCCTCATAGGTGGCCAGGCGCTGCAGCTGGTGACCACGTTCGAAGTCCGTGATGCTCTGCTCGCCGTGTGCCAGCAGGTTGGCGAACGTGAACTTGAGCTCTGATGTCGTCAGAGCATCGACGATAACCTCCACGGCCTCGTGTTGTCCGTGCACCTTTGCCCACTATAGGAGGGTATGGTTTGCGTACACGTCTCCTAGGTGTTCCACCTTTTGTAGGAGACTGTCATCAGCGACGATGCTTGAGTGGATGCTGTCCTGCCCAATTGTAGCCACATCGTAGGAAGGAGGGTCCGCCTCCACTCCTCTGAGTGGTACCGTACCTCTACCGTCGGTGGCGATCTTGAGTCAGCCCGCCACCTCAGCAGCAAAATCCGCAAGCTTGTGGCGGTCATCACGAATTGCCTTTGCAGCAACGTCGTCCGGCTTGTTCTTGCGGGAACTTCCCGTGTGGCCGCTTTTGGCACCTTTGCTGCTCTGGGCAGTCTTGCTGCCATCGGCAGCTTTAGGCGATGTGGCGAGCGCCTTTCTCTTCTCAAGAAATCGGCTCCATTTCGCCGCACGATGATGGCGATGTTCGTGATCCTCATCGCCTTCGCCATCGTCGGTGTCGTGCTCTTCGTCGGGGTCCCCCTCCGGGAGATCCTCCTCGATAGCGTTGTCTGTTGCATGAAGGTCGCCCACATGTACATCGACGTGCTCGTTGAGCACTTCTCCGGCCTCCACATGCTTCTCGGTGTCGCGGAGGTTGGCGTCGGTTGTCTTAGGTGGTACGGTTGCCTTTGGGTTGGCAACCGTGCTCGCGGTGACGGCTTCCAATATTTGGAGTCCGCCGAGGGAGTGTGGCGAGACCGTCACCACCTTGGCCTTGTTGGTCTTGGATGGTCTGGGACTTGCCATCTCGTCGTACATGCAACTAACACGTGAAGATCGTTGTGAGGGTCACCCTATAACTTTGAGGAGGAATTGCCTCCTAAGTCTCGCTCTCATGATCGGTGAGGCAATTATAGATTTAGTTTCAATGTTGCTAGGCTGCCACGTCGGCACAAGGGCGTGATTTTTAGAACTATTCTTCCTAAGCCGTGACTCACGGCGATGGACAAGGACTGGTACCTCGGGAAACAGAAATGTACAAGGAAATAGAAAAAAATAAATGTGATTGCCGCTCACAAAACAAGGACAAAGAAAGGGAAAGAAGTTCTAGCAAGTCCTAGCAAGTCCTTTAATCCCTCTTCTAACTTCTTGTCCTCCCTTTGTCTTCTGTCTTCCTTGGCCTCCTCTTGACTCTTTTACGCGCCTCGTACCCCTTGGTGGCGTCTTCCTTGAACCGACGGCATTAGAGTACGGTCATAACCCTTCAAGGTGACACCCTCCTCATTTTTAGGGTGCTCTCAGGCCGTGAGAGTCCCTGGTCTTGGGAAAGGAATTTTCCCTTATTTTTGGATGAGGGAGGGAGGAAGGAGTCTTGTACATAAGGAGGAATTTGTGGTTTTTGAGGGTGGTAACTCCCCATCCCATCCCACAAAAATCCCCCTAGCCCCCTGGAGGTGAGGAGAAGGTGGAAGGAAAAGGCTCCTCCAAGTAGAGCCTTTTTCCAGCTCTCTAACGCACTTAACGACATCTCAATCCATGAAGTGTAGATGCCGTAGTCCCTTCTGGCATTTCTGCTGCTGCTTGTAGCTGCCAGCGGCATTTTATATACGGCGTAGCCACCGTTTCCGTCAAACCCTTAGTCGTGGATCATCTGGCCCTGAGAACCACTATAACGGGTCGAGTCTCCAGCTCCTACTCTGAATTAGTCGTCAGAGTTCGCAGAATGGCATTCTCAGTCCGCGTCAGGGGTTTACCCCCTTCGCAGGATTGAGGGGCAATCGTCATCAAAGACCCAGAGCAAGGAGACTTGAGTATTTCGAGTCTCCGGAGGCCCATTTCCGTTTTTGACCTTACCCCTGGTTTTGGGACCCAAACCGGGGGTTTTTATCTCGAACTCGTGCATTCGCACAAGTTTTCTAGTTTCAAAACTCAGAGTTTTTCCTAAACAAACTCGAGTTTCGTTTTTGACAGGCCGGCGCGAAATTGTCGCGTGTGAGGCACGATCGGTGATTTCGCACCGACTCCTCTTGTGCGCTTCCCTCGCTCCTCGCTCTCACCCTTGTTCCCCCTATCCCTCCTCCTCTCTTGCTCGCTTGCAAGGAGGGCGAGGGGGGCGAGGGCACGAGGCCACGATGCCTCGCCCTCGAGGCCCTCGTGGCCCCTCAACCGCCGATCGAGCTAAGGCCGTGATCGGCGGCTGGCGGCTGGCCGGTTGGTCGCCGACCGGTCACTTGGTTGGCCGCCGGCCGTCCAGCCGACCAGCAGCCAGCTGGCCGGCGGCCAGCGAAGTGCTGGCTGGCGGCCAGCCCTCGCTGACGCGAGGGGTGGTGCACAACCACCCCTCACTTCAGCGAGGAGGGAGGGCCGAACCGGCCCTCCCGCTACAGTATCACTCAATGTTACAAAAATCAGAGCATGAAAGCACAATAGCATACATCATTCTCACACAAAAAAACATCAACATTGTGAATCAATTTGTACATGAGCACATTTCTACTGGAGAATTTCTGGCTGTCTGGGTTGATACTCGTCTATTCTATGTAGGCATTCTCACCAAGGTTCTCAGCAATGGCATGTTCAAGATGGTTGTGCATGATGTTGGTCTGCTACATGCTCATGATGCTCCTGATTGATATTGCTATGTTTTTCTCCTACTCTTGAGTTGTCGTTCCTCGCCACATGGGTATTTGTTAATCTTGCTCTGAAGTGTGCATGACCTGTTCATCTGTGGGCCATGGAAGAGTGTTTTTAGTATGGACACTCAAATTACCTCTTGACTCTGTCCACGCACACATCATCAATGCACGGACTAATCCAAAGTGAAGCTCTTGGGCGCAGCGCCATCAGATGCCTCATGGATCATGCATCGCCATTTGTCTGAATAGTGAATTTTGTGTCAAATCTAGACATGTTTGAGAGCTTGGAGGCTGTGATCAGCAAAACCTACATGCTTTCCTTTTAGCAAACACGAAGCAATATGTGGTAAATTGCATGCACCCTTATACACTCGTGGTCGATGTGGTTGACAGATTTTAGTCATGCATGTTGTTCAGGTTGTAGCATGTGTGTGGCCAAGCTCCTGTTGCCACATGACCACACGTCCGGTTTATTCTGGTGTTTGAGAAACTGCCGTCATCTCACTCCCAACGAGTCGGGTTCAATCCAGGGATGGCAGCCAAGCTCCACACGATCCACTCGCATCGGTGGCCCAGTCAACCGGCTGCCATCATCTCACTCGCCTGTCACTTTGTTTTTGTTACTCTTGCGTTCTTACAAAACCTAAGTGCCGGTAGCTCCATCCATGGCATACGTGTGACTCCTTTCCACTGCATATATGAGTGATTACATGGCCTAGGTTCAGCAACTACAAACAACTACATGGGCTGGGCTGGACTCGGTTGGGCTATGTGTGTCATATGTCATGGCAGCATGTAGCCCATGAGTCGAGGGCTCATGACACGCACTCCTTGGGCAATGTTAGAGGCAAAATACTGCTGAATGTTTTCCGTAGGTTCCCTTGTCACGCCTACCATCTTGGCAGCAACGTTTAGCGACAAAGGCATTATTGGATGCCACAAAAGCAGCAGCAGGTCTTGGCCATTGTGTTGGCCAGCAGAAGCGACAACAGAAGTGAAGCTACTGGATTTGGATGCAACAGCAGTGGCAGTAACAACTCCATTCTACACCATCAGCAGCGATAGTTGCATCAGCTATAGCTCGTGCACCTGCAGTGCTAGTAGCTCCTATGTCAGCCAAAGAGAATGGATTTGGCTGCTACAATAGCACCAACAGCTGCTTTGCGCCATAGCATAGCTACACTTGGCCTCCATAGCCGCAACATCATCCACAACAGGTATAGGAGTAGTACATAGCAGTAAAAAATGTAGTTGCATGCAATAGAAATATCGACAGTGGTATCTACAACAATCTGTGATGCAAGTAGTTGTTGTAGAAATCAATGTTGTGACATTGAGCCAATGTGTCCATAACAGTAACAACCATAGTAACATCGGCATCATAACTCTCCAAGCCTCCCACCGCGGAGCAAGAGAAGCATGTTTTGTTGGAAATAAGCGTCACGTCAGCAGCAGCTGTAGAGTGTAGGGAGAGTCTGATATGCCACAACAGTTGGAGTTTTCTTACTGTTGCTGTAGTTGAGAAGCTGCTTGGCAGCCTCTACTGCCCCTCAGTTGACAAGCCTTCGAAATGACAAGCTCCTTGATCAACAAGCTCATCGAATGGCGAGACTTTCCATCAGCGAGCTCATTGATCAACAAGCATCATAGTCATTATCAAGGTCCGCATATGACTACACAAAAAAAAAAAAGTACTGAAGAGGGTAGCACCATGAGATTTGGTGCCCTTCTTGGAGGTTGACGCTTGGACAAGACAATCCTAAGCCTTCATGTTCGGCATCATGGATCCATTTCATTCTTTTTATCAATTTGATTTCTTTTTTTTCTTTTTTTTCCTTTGCAAAATTCCTTCCTTGAATTGCTTTCCTAGTATTCGTTATTTATCACACCAATTTACAATCCAGACCCAAGCAGTTTAGGGTTTAGGATTGAAGCAGCATTTTCTAGATCACCAAGCCAACGCTTGGTGATCTAGAAGACCTTATCACCCCCATTTTTTTCAAGACCCCCACACATGGGAGCCTGGCCCCATGCAGTGGGAGACCACCATCACCATGCCATCAGTTGTTGTGGCATCCTTCTTCACTTCCGCATAGCTCTCCTCAATGATTGGTTTACCTCCCCAGAGTGGAACTAGGTACTACCACCTTTTCGTGATATGAGCCATCCCCGTCTCTTTGTATAGCTAACTGTGACAACTCGACCATGTCCATGCTCGTGCACATCCCTCATGCGGAGCCTGCTGCCGGCAAAGCTTTGAAATGTGGTGCTCCACCCACCAGCAGTTGCAGGATAGGTGCCATATCATCCTGAATGCTTGCTAGGACCTTCAAAACTTTTATGTAGCCTCTTGAATTTTCTCGGTGGATTGGCCTTGGATCCGGTTTGCATGTTTTTTCATTGTGCACCCACTGATCAATGCCATAACTATGCACCAGTCGTAGCGTTTGGTTCGATATTCTACATCTCTAGGTTAAAAAGGTGTTGCATTTGGATCTTTTTGTGCTAAGTCATAGCCAAAACTATGGCTTTGGAATGGTGTTAGGACAAACTGGCCCTATTTCTTGCATCAACGTGCGCCACAGTAGGTATATGCTGTGCATTTTTCAGTTTTCATTAATCTCCGCACTTTAAGGGCATTGCAGCTTTGTGAGACTTGTGCATCTCTCCTTGCTAAACCCTTGCTAATCTTGCAATTGCCTCACATATTCGTGCGCCAGGTGACTAGTCTATGTTGTCACGTCAGCTATAGCAAAGCTAGGTAGCTTCTTGGGACTTTCTCATGGTGTGAAAGCAGTGAGACCCTTCTTGGTGAGCTATGCAGCAGAGGAGCAACACCAACAACAACAATGAGAGTTAATGCCATAACCATGTTCCTTGGACTCGGTGTAGTGGTACCAGAGACGTCGTCGTGACGTCTGTAGTAGCCTCAAGTGGATGGCAGCGCCGGTAGTATTTGTGTGATTTGTTGTAATTACCACGATAATATCAGTAGCATTGTAACAACGTGGCACTAACCACATGGAGTAGGTAGAAGAGCATAGCAGAGAGGTAATGAGAAATAGCAACCTAGCCGTAGCGACAACAACACCTGTGTAATAGTAGGTGTAGCTCCAAGTAGCAGCAATAGCAGTGGATGGTAATAGCAGAAAGTAGAAAACATAAGAAGTAGCAATAGAGAGCAATAATAGTAGTAGCAGGTATCAACAATAATTAGCAGTAGAAATAGCAAACAATAGTAGCAAAAGGCAGCAGCGGGAGCACCAACAAGTAGCAGAATTGTTGCAACAACATCCTAGCATCACCTTAGCAAGAGGAGTAGTACTAGCGGATGTGGCACTGCTGAAACAAAATCTTTACAACAGCAGGAACAGCAACTCTAACGGTTGCACACATGCATGGCTACATAATACACCATTTGACGCAATGGTTATTAAGGGAACTTTACTCTTTTTCCTTAGGTTAATTTGGTAAATGGTGAAATAATCCGCCATCCAGTTCATGAGAAGCTCTAAGCGATCTACTACCTACTTTTTGAGTTTTCATCATCTTATCAGCTTTTTTACCCTGAATTTCCAAAACAATCTTCATGTCGAATTTGTTTTCTTCTAGCCCCTTGTAGCATGCAAGGGTTGTGGATTTTTTTTAAAATTGGGCTCCTCCCACACCCCACTAGTACGGGGCCTGGGACGAGGTTCTATTCTGACAAAGGGCAAAATAGCAGAGAAATGTGTGTAAGCGTGTACTTAAAACTGAGACATTAGCAAGTTTAATATTAAAATAACTATAAGCATAACGTAAAATAATAATGTCACGTCTACCTTAATGGTTATGCACAGTCGGTAATATGAGGGGTCAATGGAACAAAGTGAGGGGGTGATGTGTCATGCCCCATTTGCAATAATCACAATTGAGCAATTTGCCTTTTTTCTTTTTGAATCACAAACCCCTTCTAATGAATTTTCATAATTTTGATGTTTACACGGGCTCTGCCCCTTGCAAATATAATCCCTACGTCCGCAAATGGAGGTTAGTATGTTTCCAAAAGAAGGACTTATTGCTCGATCACGATCAAGCACAATCTCATTTTTGGATTTTTCTGGAGACAAAGAACCCATACGTAAACCGCCCACTTTCCATACAATGTGCTTTCAAACTCAACCCTGAATTACCTTATCTTTTTTATGGTTTTAGTTTTGCACTAGCTCATGCGGGGCCCAGCGGGTTCCCTTAAAACGCATGAGGAGTCTAGAATCCCCCATGTAAACTGCTCACAAATCTTCCATTGATCAAGCTCAAACATGTCATTAGAGGGGTTTGTGATTGTTAGTGTGAAAGAACGATGTTAGCCTGTCGACGTCGCATGCAATGCATCATCGACATGGCGATAGGGATTAGATTTTCCATCTATATTCTACGATAGATGGATATGGGATTCTCATAGTTGTTAATCTGGATATCATGTTTATTTTTCTGTGAAACGTGAATATTGAAGATAAATGAAGAATTTTGTGGATATGTGAGTCTGATCCGACGCTTTGATCTTGATTTTGATTCCACGGAACCCTTAGAACCACCACGCGGTTCAGATGTTCAATATGATATTTTTGCCAAAACGTTGTGGGGTCAAGTGAGTGCAGAATATGGATGCTATTATGCCAAGTATCTCCTTGTTCCTATAATGAACTGGAAGAAGAAGCTTTGCCTATTGTGCCAAAACTGTAATGGTTGAGGTCTCCTCTCAACCCATCCCGTCCAACTCCCCAATAGCCACTAGCCCGTACAAGCCATGAGGAGAGGCCAGCCTGTTGTGATTTGTGACGTTCCTCTCGACCGGTATAGTTTACTGTGACCACTTGGTCATGTCCATGCCCGTGCAAATCCCTGATGCGGAACCAGGTGGTACTGGTGCATCGTCTGGAGGGTGACTACCAGCTTGGAGCTGACCGACGACCGTCCCAGAGCTCTGGACACTGCCAGGGACCTCTTGCAGTTTTTCTGCAGCACGTAGGAGTTTATCGGTGGACTGGTCGTGGGCCCGATTTGCATGTTTTTGCATTATATGTCCACCATTTGATGCCAGATACTTGCATATGACCAGTCATAGTGTCCGGCTTGTGATTTTGCACGTCTAGGTTCAGGCGACATAGCGTTCTGACATGTCTACACTGAGTTACGGCCAAAACAATGGTTTTGAGCCGGTTTTAGGACAGACCTTGTGCTGCCGGGTGCGACACACGCTGTGCGCCGCGGCAGGTACTTATGCCATGGACCTGCCATTTTTCATTTCTCTCTGCAAATGCTATTGAAGTATTATGACACTCTGACTTGTGTCTCCTAGCCAGACCCTTGCAGTCATGTGTACGACCTATGACTGTTATCACCGTCTGACGGGGCACTGACCCCCAGTCAGCGGCTGTGTCGCTAGGAAGCTTGTATGCATCTTCTCATGGTATCATAGCAGCGAGGCACCCCTCGCTGAGCTGCGCAGCAGAGACACAGCAATGGCAGGAGCAGTGAGAGCCACAGCTAAAGCCACGGTCTTGGGAGGATCCACCAATCCACGGTGACCCACCGCAGCAGATTGCAACAGCAGAGACACCCTTGCAACCGCATCACCACGCCACCACCACGGGGCAGAAAAAGGTTTTCCAACCCCCTCCAGCAGCAGTTGAGGCATGAGATGTTGAGAAGGGGTCTGTGAAGGGTACTAGAAGCTTCACTCAGGTCGCACATACCTCCCTCCCCGGACGTGACAGAATGCAACCGCCCCATTTGACCACCACTTTTGGCGTGTAAGAGCTTGTTAGAAAGCTCTTGCAAAACCCTATCCATCGCTTCCACTCCTGCCGCATTTCATGCCCTGTAGGCTCCAGGAAATGAAAAAACGCTCTCAGATCTAGATTTTTTCGGATTTTGGGCTGAAAAGAAAATGGTGATGTTTTGAATTTTTTTAAGGTTTTTTTCATGAAACCACTTCCACCGCATTCATCATCCTTTTGCGCATAATCGCTCCAAATTTCGCCTCATTTGGACAACCTTCATGCTGATGTCATCATTGTGAGTGATGACGTGAGCACCAACACTTCGCAAATTTTTGGCTGAAACATCATTGTTTCTCAGCATTGTAAATCCTCGAGAAACACTGACAGTTCTGCAATCTGATCCGTTGACATCCCAGTCCATACTAAGCGTTGACATGGCTCCGACCGGTGACAAGGGCAAAGGACCACCAGATCCCTCTTCCTCCTCCTCAGGGGTCATGAGCCCTCGCTCGCAGGCCATTGCGGACCTGCGCAGTCAGCAAGATGATATTCGTCGTCACCAGCAGTAGCAGACTGATGCCATCCGTGTACTTACTGATCTTATTCGTGGTCAGTCCACGGCCCCACAGCAGACATCCGGGGGAGTCGGCGGTGCCTTACCTTCTGCGCAGCAGTCAACATCTACACCGAGGAGAGCAGCTGGACAGGATCCGCCACTTTTCGATCCTTTGGATAAGGACCACGACATGCCAGGCATGGAGGATGACACCCATGAGAGGGAGATTCGTGAGCTTCAGGAGCGTCTCCGCCAGCTTCAGATGCGTTCCGGCTCCCTGTTCTCGGAGATCCGACCCTCGCCTGATCCCTACCTCGGCGACTTTCCTCGTCCCGGTGTCTTCCCCATCCCTCGTTCCTCCAAGCCTCTGGTTGCCCCCTTCCCACGGAGCGGCAACCCAAGGACTTCGAGACACCGCCACCATGCTATGTCAGCGAGGACGGCTTTGACTACTGGGAGACTCTCTTCCAGGTCTGGGCCACTTCAGAGGGGGTATGTCCCTACTATCACGGTCCGTACCAGGTTATGGACCATGTTCAGGTGCTGACAGCGGCTTGGGTGATGCGCGGACTCCTTTACGCCATGCCGCACGAGACTATCATGGACTTTCGTCCTTTCCTTGGAGAGGCCGGCACGGGCGTGGGTGCTAATCCACGTGGGGCCTGGGACCTGGCACTATCCCTGCTTGCTGCAGAGACACATGCCATCCACACGGCTCACATTCGTGCTTTCCACTCCCTTCGTCAGGGACGTGCCGAGTCCGCAGCTGATTACTGGCGGCGTGCCATGCGCATCTACACGCGCCTTGGGACCTCACAAGGCACACAACTCTAGGCGCTTTGCACACTTATGATTGGATTCCATCTTGAGTACATCGACACCGTGCTCAAGCCCTTCTCCACCTCCCTTCAGCTTCTTTCTTGGGCGCATCAGCTCTTCCTCCAGGTGACTTCCGCCCGCAAGGTAGCCGTGGCCCACCAGGAGAGTTCCCTTGTTGCAACGGCCATCGCGTCGCCGCCGACGCCCCTCTTGCAGACCACTTCTTCATCCTCCGGAACACCCTCCTCTTCCCCTTCCACCCCGGCTACCCCAACTCAGATGCAGGGTGTGACAGCCGCGGCACAGGGAAAGAAGGGTAAAAAGAAATGTGGTTTGGGCCAACATCAATCGCAGTAGCAGCAGCAGCAGTCCTCAGGCGGTAGCAGTGGACATGCAGTCCATTACTACAACTGTGGAGGCACTCATCGCTACACCGAGTGCCAGCAGCCGCTTGACTGGGAGCGGATCACTCGTGGTCTTGAGGCTACACACACGCAGCTGACTGCGTCGAGCAACATAGCCTCCGGTGGTGCGGTGACCAGGATTGCAGCAGTTCCCGCTTCCTCACCGGCGAGCAGTGGCGACCCGGACCCGCGTGACCGCACCATTGCAGAGCTCCGTCATCTTCTGGCGCTTCGCTATCAGGGAGGTGCGGGTGTGTTTTCACAGCCAGCTGGTTCACAGAATGTTTGTTTGTCTGTTCTTGTTGCTCTTGATGACTCGTGTGGGAGGGCACAGCTGGCATGTGATGACGATGGGCCTGACAGTACCGATTGGATTCATGAGTCGCACTTTTGTGCCCTTCGTCATTTGTCCTCACTTGTTGCTCAGCGCCCGTCTGAGGCCAAGTGCTCCGTTGCCCGTAGTACAGTGACGTCCTCCGGTCGTGATCCCGGTGGTACTTGGATCATCGATTCTGGTGCCAACCATCACATGACCAGTCGTCGTAGTGACTTCGTTGTGCTCGATCCTTTTGCATCTGTTCCCTCCGTTCGCACAGGCTCTTGTCAGTCCTTGCTGGTTGAGGGTGTTGGGGTTGTGTGCTTTGATAGGCCGTCTTGCCCCCTGTATCTTTCTGAGGTGCTTTTTGTGCCTGACCTTGAACTCAGCCTGCTTTCTATGCGTGCCTGCACATTGATGGGACTCTTTGTGGAGCACATTGCAGACTCCACGAATGTGATAGCTATGGATACTCGTCCTGTTGTTCTTTGTGTCTCTGTTGTGGATGACCTCTATCGTGTCTCTCGGATTTCTTGTCCTTCTTGCTCCCCCTCCCCTACTGCGAGATTGTTTGTCACTGGCTACCTGTCTGTTGAGCACCAGCGACTACTACATCGTTGCTTGTGTCATGTGGGCTCCGACACTGTGTCTAAGCTCATTCAGACACAGCCAGCACTCGGTCTTGACGCGGCTTCTTTCGAGAAGCCGCCCAAGACCGATTGCCTATTTTGTGCTCAGGGTAAGATGCGTCGTTGCACCTATCCTGACTCCCGTTCTCGCGCATTTCGCCCTCTCGAGCTTGTCCATTCAGACCTTCTTGGTCCTCTTCCTATCAAGTCTCAGTCCGATCGGGGTAGATACGTCCTGACCCTGACTCATGACTTCACCCGGATGCGATGGGTTCACAACCTGTGCCAGGAGAGTGATGTCGCTCTTGCTGTTTGCTTCTAGCTGGTGATGGCCAAGCGTCAGTCTTGCCACACGCTGCACACCTTACGTTCAGATCGTGGCGGCGAGTTTCTTGGTGAGATGGACAGTTTCTTCGCCGAGCACGGGGTTTTTCACCAGGTCTCCTCTCCTGCCACTCCTCAGTAGAACAGTGTCTCTGAGCGCTGGAACCGCACCATGGAGGATGCGGTTCACGGGATGCGGTCTGAGTGCGGTCTCCCGAAGTCCTTTGCCTTTGAAGGATTCGCCTACATGACGTAGGTCTGGAACCGCCTCCCACACTATCACCTTCTGGTCCACATTACACCGTACGAGCTTTGGTTTGGCCACTGTGTTGACCTACATCTTGCTCGTGTCTGGGGATCCTTGGCTTCAATGTGGTACACCGAGGATGTGAACCGGGCGCGGTGTGCTAGCCTCAACCGGATGGTGTAGGCACCAACCGGCGGCAACGGCGACCAAGGGGAGGCCGGTGCACACCTTCCCGGGGTTGCGGAAGCGTAGGGTCGTCTTGGGGGAGCATGGGAACACGTGTGGCACAGTGGGAGTAAACTGTACTTGTTATTCAAGTGTCAACATACAAGACTATATGTACATGATGACACATCCTAGGCGACCCGAGGTCGCCGAGCCGTGCGCGGCTCCGTACGGGCCTGGGATGAGCGTTATTGCCTCAGCATCACATAGCTCATCTTCCCAGCTCTCCAACGCACCAAGAATCGCATCACTCCGTGGAGGAACGGCCGAGATATGGCCGTTTCCGTGAACCACGGCAATCTGCCGCTGGCAGCACCACTAGCGGCGGTGACGGCCGCCCGAAGCGCCCTTGCTGGTAATAACACACCGGGGCGCCATTCCGAAGCGCCCTTGGCCCTCAATGATCCTTGACTCATTGACTAACCGGGCCCCAAGGGGTGCTTCGGCCTTGTTGGGTCTTCCGAGGGTCGAGCCTTGGTCTTTGGGGACGAATTCCCGTCACCTGTTTTCCCCTCGGCCGGTCCAACCTTTGGCCGGGCGTAACTTCCTCAATTCTTGGTGGATCGACCCCGTTCTTGGGTCGATCTCGCACGGTTTTTCCTGCAGATTCCAAATCCACAGTCAGGTTATACACTCAAGGAAGCCTCAAGCCGTGATCAGTGCCGTTGGCACTGTCCGGCTTACACTACCCCCCCCCTTTAGGAGCGAGCCGTCCCGGTTCGCTCTTGGTACGCCCGGAGGATGGCGTTCACCCCGCCAACGTTGAAGTTGCGGGAAGGCTCCCATGAGTTGTGGGCCGCATCGTAGCCCTTCCACTTGACCAGGTACTCCCATCCACGGCCACGGCGACGGTGGTCAAGGATGGCCTCCACCTCAAACTCTTGCTCGCCCTCGATCACCACCGGAGGGGGAGGCTCAGAACTGCGGCCAGGAAAATGCTCCGCCGGATCATGGTAGAGCTTGAGTTTGGAGATGTGGAACACGTCGTGGACTGGCATGGAAGGCGGGAGAGCCAACCGTGCCACCACGGGTGTCCGTATTTTGAGCACCTCGAACGGACCAAGCCACCGGGGTTTTAACTTGTTGGACCGGACCCCGCGAAGCTTGACGTGCGCGCTGTTGAGAAGCACGCGGTCACCGACCTTGAGCGTTGCATCTGCGCGTCGGCGGTCCGCTTGTACTTTCTGTTGCGCTTGCGCCTTTGCCAATGCATGCCGCGTTGCCGCCCAAATCCGCGTGAAGTCACGTGCGGTAGACTCCACCGCGGGCAGGTTGCTTGCGACGTGCAAACTGAGGGGCGTGGCGGGCACTGTCCCGTTCACCACCTCAAATGGCGCCTTGCCGGTGGAGGCGGACGTGGCAGAGTTGTATGCCAGTTCAGCGACCGGAAACCGCTGGTCCCACGCCGTCTCGTCCGGATCACCCACTGTACGGAGGAGCTGCTCCAACGTCTGGTTCGTCCGCTCCGTTTGCCCGTCAGTTTGGGGATGAAAACTGGTCGACAGCTGCACCTTGCTGCCGTACCGCTCCATGAGTTCTCGCCAGAACTTGCTTGTGAAACGCGGGTCACGGTCGCTCACAATGGACCGCGGCACGCCATGAAGACGCACCACGTGCTCGAGGAACAG
>SZWC01026477.1:16810-32403 GCA_023375785.1 Penium margaritaceum
TGGTCAGAAACACAGTGGTCAGAAACACAATGGTCAGAAACACACTGGTCAGAGACACACTGGTCAGAAACACAGTGGTCAGAAACACAGTGGTCACAAACACAGTGGTCAGAAACACATGGGTCAGGAACACAGTAGTCAGAAACACAATGGTCAGAAACAGAGTGGTAAAAAACACAGTGGTCAGAAACACACTGGTTAGAAACACAATGGTCAGAAACACAGTGGTCAGAAACACAGTGGTCAGAAACACAATGGTCAGAAACACAATGGTCAGAAACACAGTGGTCAGAAACACACTGGTCAGAAACAAAGTGGTCAGAAATACATTGGTAAGAAACACACCAGTCAGAAGCACACTGGTCAAAAACCCAGTGGTCATAAACACTGTGGTCAGAAACATAGTAGTCGGAAACACACTGGTCAGAACAACATAGGTCAGAAACACATTGGTCTGAAACACACTGGTTAGAGACACACTGGTCAGAAACACACTGGTCAGAAACACAACGGTCAGAAACATAGTGGTCAGAGACAGAGTGGTCACAAACACAGTGGTCAGAAACACACTGGTCAGAAACACACTGGTCAGACACACAGTGGTCACAAACACATTGGTCAGAAACACAGTGGTCAGAAACACAGTGGTCATAAACACAGTGATCAGAAACACAGTGGTCAAAAACACAGTGGTAATAATCACAGAAGTCAGGAACACAGTGGTCAGAAACACAGGGGTTAGAAACACACTGGTCAGAAACACAGTGGTCAGAAACACACCGGTCAAAAACGCAGTGGTCAGAAACACAGTGGTCAGAAACACAATGGTCAGAAACCCAGTGAATAGAAACACACTGGTCAGAAACACAGCTGTCAGAAACACAATGCTCAGAAACACACTGTTCAGAAATACACTGGTCAGAAACACAGTGATCAGAAACACAGTGGTCAAAAGCACAGTGGTCCGAAACACAGTGGTCAGGAACACAGTTAAGGGTGCACACCGGATAAGATTCCCGGATCCCAGATTGGATTCGGATTCACGAATCCGAATCCAGGTTTGGCTTTGATTCACGAATCCGAATCTGGATTCGCGAATCCGCAAGATTCACGAATCGTTTCCGAATCCTATGGGTGATGGCAGGTAAAAATCCTCTAATCTGCCACATAAATCCCTGTTTTCCATGTTGAAACAATAGGGAAAGGATCTCCGAATCCCGAATCGAATCCTCATGAAGGATTTGGATCCCCGAATCCGAATCTTTTTCCGGGTTCACGAATCTTATTCACGAATCATAGGATTTGGTGTACAGCCTTAAACACAGTGGTGAGAAACACAGTGGTCAGAAACACAGTGGNTAAGATTCCCGGATCCCAGATTGGATTCGGATTCACGAATCCGAATCCAGGTTTGGCTTTGATTCACGAATCCGAATCTTGATTCGCGAATCCGTAAGATTCACGAATCGTTTCCGAATCCTATGGGTGATGGCAGGTAAAAATCCTCTAATCTGCCACATAAATCCCTGTTTTCCATGTTGAAACAATAGGGAAAGGATCTCCGAATCCCGAATCGAATCCTCATGAAGGATTTGGATCCCCGAATCCGAATCTTTTTCCGGGTTCACGAATCTTATTCACGAATCATAGGATTTGGTGTACAGCCTTAAACACAGTGGTGAGAAACACAGTGGTCAGAAACACAGTGGTCACAAATACCGTGGCAAGAAACACAGTGGTCAGAAACACAATGGTCAGAGACACAGTGGTCAGAAACACACTGGTCAGAAACACAGTGGTCAGAAACACAGTGGTCAGAAACACAGTGGTCAGATACACAGTGGTACAGAAACACACTGGTCAGCAACACACTGGTAAGAAACACACTGGTCAGAAACACAGTGGTCAGAAACATAGTGGTCAGAAACACATTGGTCTGAAACACGCTGGTCAGAAATACACTGGTCAGAAACACAATGGTAAGCAACACACTGGTCAGAGGCACACTGGTCAGAAACACAGTGGTCAGAAACACGGTGGACAGGAACACACTGGTCAGAAATACAGTGGTCAGAAATACAATGGTCAAAAACACAGTGGTCAGAAACATAGTGGTCAGAAACACACTGGTCATCAACACACTGGTCAGAACCACAGTGGTCAGAAACACACTGGTCAGAAACACACTGGTCAGAAACACAGTGGTCATAAAAACTGTGCTCAGAAACACACTAGTCAGAAAGACACTGGTCAGAAACACAGTGGTCAGAAACACAGTGGTCTGAAACACACTGGTCAAAACACACAGGTCAGAAACACAGTGGTCATAAAAACTGTGGTCAGAAACACACTGGTCAGAAACACACCGGTCAGAAACACAGTGGTCAGAAACACAGTGGTCCGAAACACACTGGTCAGAAACACACTGGTCAGAAACACACTGGTCATAAACGCACTCGTCAGAAACGTAATGGTCAGAAACATAGTGGTCAGAAACACAATGGTCAGAAACATAGTGGTCAGAAACACACTGGTCAGAAACACACTGGTCAAAAACACGGTGGTCAAAAACACAGTGGACAACAACACAGTGGTCAGAAACACAGTGGTCAGAAACACAGTGGTCAAAAGAACAGTGGTCATCAACACACTGGTCAGAAACACACTGGTCAGGAACACAGTGCTCAGAAACACATTGGTCAGAAACACAGTGGTCAGAAACCCAGTGGTCAGAAAAACACTGGTCAGAAACACAGTGGTCAGAAACACACTGGTCAGAAACACAGTGGTCAGATACAGAGTGGTCAGAAATACATTGGTCAGAAACGTTGTGGTCAGTGGTCAGAAACACAGTGGCCAGTAACACAGTGGTCATTGTGGTTAGAAACACAGGGGTCAGAAACACAGTGGTCAGAAAGACAGTGGTCAGAAACACAGCGGTCAGAAGCATAGTGGTCAGAAACACAGTGGTCAGAAACACAGTGGTCACAAACACATTGGTCAGAAACACACTGGTCAGAAACACAGTGGTCCGAAACACAGTGGTCAGAAACACAGTGGTCAGAAACATAGTGGTCAGAAACGCACTGGTCAGAAACACACTGGTTAGAAACACAGTTGTCAGAAACACAGTGATCATAAACACAGTGGTCAGAAACACAGTGGTCATAAACACACTGGTGAGTAACAAAGTGGTTAGAAACACACTGGTCAGAAACACAGTGGTCATAAACACCGTGGTAAGAAACACAGTGGTCAGAAACAAAGTGGTCAGAGACACAGTGGTCATGAACACACTGGTGAGAAACATAGTGGTCACAAACACAGTGGTCAGAAACACAGTGGTCAGAAACACAGTGGTCAGAAACACAGTGGTTAGACACACAGTGGTCAGAAACACGCTTGTCAGAAACACACCGGTCAGAAACACAGTTGTAAGAAACCCACTGGTCAGAGGCACACTGGTCAGAAACACGGTGGTCAGAAACACGGTGGTCAGAAAGACACTGGTCAGAAACACGGTAACCAGAAACACAGTGGTCAGAAACACAGTGGTCAGAAACACACTGGTCAGAAACACGGTGGTCAGAAACGCAGTGGTCAGAAACACAGTGGTCAGAAACACAGTGGTCAGAAACACAATGGTCAGAAACACATCGTTCAGAAACACACAAGTCAGAAACACAGTGGTCAGAAACACAATGGTCAGAAACACAGTGGCCAGAAACACAGTGGACAGGAACACATTTGTCAGAAACACAGTGGTTTAAAACACTGTGTTCGGAAACACAGAAGTTCGAAACACGGTGTTCTGAAACACACTGGTCAGAAACACAGTAGTCAAGAACACAGTGGTCAGACACACATTGGTCAGAAATGCAGTGGTCAGAAACACACTGGTCAGAAACACAGTGGTCAGATACACATTGTTTAGAAATACATTGGTTAGAAACACAGTGGTCAGAAGCTCAGTGGTCATAAACATAGTGGTCGGAAACACAGTGGTCAGAAACACAGTGGTCACAAACACAGTGGTCAGAAACACAGGGGTCAGAAACACAGCGGACAGGAACACACTGGTCAGACACACAGTGGTCAGAAACACAGTGGTCAGAAACACAGTGGTAAGAAACACAGTGGTCAGAAACACATTGGTTAGAAACACACTGGTCAGAAACACAGTCGTCAGAAACACCGTGGTCAGAAACACAATGGTCAGAAACACAGTGGTCAGAAACACACTGGTCAGTAACACAGTGGTCGGAAACACAGTGGTAAGAAACACAACGATCAGAAACACATTGGTCATAAACACACTGGTCAGAAACACAGTGGTCCGAAACACAGTGGTCAGAAACACAATGGTTAGAAAAATAGTGGTTACAAACGTACTGGTCATAAACACACTGGTCAGAAACAAAGTTGTCAAGAAGCCAGTTCTCAGAAACACACTGGTCAGAAACACACTGGTCAGAACACAGTGGTCAGAAACACAGTGCTCAGAAACACAGTGGTCAGTAACACACTGGTCAGTAACACAGTGGTCAGAAACACACTGGTCAGAAACACAGTGGGCAGAAACACCGTGGTAAGAAACGCAGTGGTGAGAAACACAGTGGTCAGTGACAGTGGTCAGAAACACACTGGTCAGAAATAGAGTGGTCAGAAACACAATGGTCAGAAACACAATGGTCAGAGACACAGTGGTCAGAAACACACTGGTCCAAAACATAGTGGTCAAAAACACACTGGTCAGAAACATAGTGGTCATATACGCGGTGGTAAGAAACACATTCGTCAGAAACACAGTGGTCAGAAACAGAGTGGTCTGAAACTTAGTGGTCAGAAACAGAGGGGTCAGAAACACAGTGGTCAGAAACACAGTGGTCAGAAACACAATGGTCATAAACACAGTGGTCACAAACACAGTGGTCAGAAACACATTGGTCAGAAACACATTGGTCAGAAACACACTGGTCAGAAACACAGTGGTCAGAAATACACTGGTCATAAACACACTGGGCAGAAAAACTCTGGTCAGAAACACGCTGGTCAGAAAAAGAGTGGTCAGAAACACACTGGTCAGAACACAGTGGTCAGGAACAAAGTGGTCAGAAACACAGTGGTCAGAAACACAGTGGTCAGAAACACAGTGGTCACAAACACAGTGGTCAGAAACACAGTGGTCAGAAACAAAATGGTCAGACACTCATTGGTCAGAAACACATTGGTCAGAAACACAGTGGTCAGAAACACACTGGTCAGAAATACAGTGCTCAGAAACACTCTGGTCAGAAACACGCAGGTCATAAAAAGAGTGGTCAGAAATACACTGGTCAGAAACACAGTAGTCAGGAACAAAGTGGTCAGAAACACAGTGGTCAGAAACACACTGGTCAAAAACACAGTGGTCAGAAACACAGTGGTCAGAAACACAGTGGTCAGAAACACGGTGGTCAGAAACACGGTGGTCAGAAACACAGCGGCCAGAAACACGGGGGTCATAAACACAGTGGTCAAAAACACGGTGGTCAGAAACACACTGGTCAGAAATACATTTGTGAGAAACACAGTGGTCAGAAACACAGTGGTCAAAAACACACTGGTCAGAAGCACATTGGTCAGAAACACAGTGGTCAGAAACACAATGGTCAGAAACACAGTGGTCAGAAACATATGGGTCAGGAACACAGTATTCAGAAACACAGTGGTCAGAAACACAGTGGTGAGAAACACAGTGGTCAGAAACACACTCGTCAGAAACACAGTGGTCAGAAACACAGTGGTAAGAAACACAGTGGTCAGAAACATAGTGGTCTCAAACACAGTGGTCAGAAACACACTGGTCAGAAACAAAGTGGTCAGAAACACACTGGTCAGCAGCACACTGGTCAGAAACACACTGGTCTGAAACACAGTAGTCTGAAACACACTGGTCAGAAACATAGTGGTCAGAAACACCTTGGCAAGAAACACAGTGGTCAGAAACACAATGGTCAGAGACACAGTGGTCAGAAACACAGTGGTCAGAAACACAATGGTCAGAAACACAGTGGTCAGAAACATTGTGGTCAGAAACACAGTGGTCAGGAACACAGTGGTCAGAAATACAGTGGTCAAAAACACAGTGGTCAGAAACACGCTGGTCAGAAACACACTGGTCAGAAACACAATGGTAAGAAACACACTAGTCAGAGGCACACTGGTCAGAAACACAGTGGTCACAAACACAGTGGTCAGAAACACACTGGTCAGAAATACAGTGGTCAGAAATACAGTGGTCAAAAACACAGTGGTCAGAAACATAGTGGTCAGAAACACACTGGTCATCAACACACTGGTCAGAACCAGAATGGTCAGAAACACACTGGTCAGAAACACACTGGTCAGAAACACAGTGGTCATAAAAACTGTGGTCAGAAACACACTGGTGAGAAACACACTGGTCAGAAACACAGTGGTAAAAAACATAGTGGTCTCAAACACACGGGTCAGAAACACACTCATCAGAAACACACTGGACAGAAACACACTGGTCAGAAACACAGTGGTCAGAAACATAGTGGTCAGAAACACTGTGGTTTGAAACACAGTGGTCAGAAACACACTGGTCATAAACACACTGGTCAGAAACACTGTGGTCAAAAACACGGTGGTCAGAAACACAGTGGTCAGAAACAGAGTGGTCATAAACACAGTGGTCAGAAGCACAGTGGTCAGAAATACACTGGTCAGAAACACACTGGTTAGGACCACATTGCTCAGAAACACAGTGGTCAGAAACAAAGTAGTCAGAAACACACCGGTCAGAAACACACTAGTCAGAAACACAGTGCTCAGAAACACAGTGGTCAGAAACACAGTGGTCAGAAACACAATGGTCAGAAACACGCTGGTCAGAAACACACTGGTCAGAAACACAATGGTAAGAAACACATTAGTAAGAGGCACACTGGTCAGAAACACAGTGGTCAGAAACACAGTGGTCAGAAACACAGTGGTAAGAAACACAGTGGTCAGAAACACACTGGTCAGAAGCACACTGGTCAGAAACACAGTGGTCAGAACCACAGTGGTCCGAAACACAGTGGTCTGAAACACACTGGTCAGAAACACACTGGTCAGAAACACACTAGTCAGAAACACAGTGGTCAGAAACACAGTGGTAAGAAACACTGTGGTCAGAAACACAGTGGTCAGAAACACAGTGGTCAGAGACACAGTGGTCAGAAACACAGTGGTCAGAAACACAGTGGTCAGAAACACAGTGGTCAGAAACACATTGGTCAGAAACAAAGTGGTCAGAAACACACTGGTCAGAAGCACACTGGTCAGAAACACAGTGGTCATATACACAGTGGTCAGAAAAACACTGGTCAGAAACACATTGGTCAGAACCACAGTGGTCCGAAACACAGTGGTCTGAAACACACTGGTCATAAACACACTGGTCGGAAACACACTGGTCAGAAACACAGTGGTAAGGGACATAGTGGTCATAAACATAGTGGTCAGAAACACACTGGTCAGAAACACACTGGTCAGAAACACACTGGTCATAAACATGGTGGTCAGAAACACATTAGTCAGAAACACAGTGGTCAGAAACACATTGGTCATAAACACGGTGATCAGAAACACAGTGGTCAGAAACACAGTGGTAAGAAACACACTGCGTCAGAAACACACTGGTCAGAAACACTGTGGTCAGAAATACAGTGGTCATAAACACAGTGGTCAGAAACACAGTGGTCAGAACCACAATGGTCAGAAACACATTGGTCAGAAACACACCGGTCAAAACGCAGTTGTCAGAAACACAGTGGTCAGAAACACGGTGGTCACAAACACACTGGTCAGCAACACATTGGTCAGAAACACACTAGTAAAAACACAGTGGTCAGAAACACCGTGGCAAGAAACACAGTGGTCAGAAACACAATGGTCAGAGCCACTGTGGTCAGAAACACACTGGTCAGAAAAACAGTGGTCAGAAACACAGTGGTCAGAAACACAGTGTTCAGATACACAGTGGTCAGAAACACACTGGTCAGAAACACATCGGTCAGAAACACACTGGTCAGAAACACAGTGGTCAGAAACACAGTGGTTAGAAACACAGTGGTCTGAAACAGAGTGGTGAGAAACACAGTGGTCAGAAACACGCTGGTCAGAAACACACTGGTCAGAAACACAATGGTAAGAAACACACTAGTAAGAGGCACACTGGTCAGAAACACAGTGGTCAGAAACACAGTGGTCAGAAACACACTGGTCAGTAATACAGTGGTCAGGAATACAGTGGTCAGAAACACAGTGGTCAGAAACACAGTGGTCAGAAACACACTGGTCATCAACACACTGGTTAGAACCACAATGGTCAGAAACACACTGGTCAGAAACACACTGGTCAGAAACACAGTGGTCATAACATTTGTGGTCAGAAACACACAGGTCATAAACACACTGGTCAGAAACACAGTGGTAAAAAACACAGTGTTCTGAAACACACTGGTCAGAAGCACACTAGTCAGAAACACACTAGACAGAAACACACTGGTCAGAAACACAGTGGTCAGAAACACAGTGGTCAGAAACACTGTGGTCTGAAACACAGTGGTCAGAAACACAGTAATCATAAACACACTGGTCAGAAACACGGTGGTAAAAAACACGGTGGGCAGAAACACAGTGGTCAGAAACACAGTGGTCAGAAACACAGTGGTCAGAAACATAGTGGTCAGAAACAAATTGGTCAAAACCACGGTGATCAGAAATGCTCAGGTCAGAAACACACTTGTCAGAACGACAGTTGTCAGAAACACAGTTCTTAGAAACACACTGGTCAGAAACACACTGGTCAGAAACACAGTGATCAGAAACACAGTGGTCAGAATCACAATGAACACACTGGTAAGTAACACAGTGGTCAGAAACACACTGGTCAGAAACACGGTGGTCAAAAACATCGTGATAAGAAACACTGTGGTCAGAAACACAGTGGTAATAAACACAGTTGTCACAAACACAACGGTCAGAAAGATACTGGTCAGAAACACAGAGTCAGAAACACTGTGGTAAGAAACACAGTGGTCAGAAACACAGTGGTCAGAGACACAGTGGTCAGAAACACACTGGTCAGAAACACAGTGGTCAGAAACACAGTGGTCAGAAACACATTGGTCAGAAACACACTAGTCAGAAACAAAGTGGTCAGAAACTAACTGGTCAGCAGTACACTGGTCAGAAACACAGTGGTCATAAACACAGTGGTCAGAAACACAGTTTCTGAAACACAGTGGTCAGAAACACAGTGCTCAGGAACACAGTTGTCAGAAACACAGTGCTCAGAAACACACTGGTCAGAAACACACTGGTCAGAAACACAGTGATGAGAAACACAGTGGTCAGAAACACAGTGGCCAGGAACACAGTGGTCACAAACACTTTGGCAAGAAACATAGTGGTCAGAAACAAAATGGTCAGAGAAAGAGCGGTCAGAAACACACTGGTCAGAAACACCGTGGTCAGAAACACAATGGTCAGAAACACGCTGGTCAGAAACACACTGGTCAGAAACACAATGGTAAGAAATACACTGGTCAGAGGCACACTGGTCAGAAACACAGTGGTCAGAAACAGAGTGGTCAGAAACACACTGGTCATAAATACAGTGGTCAGAAATACAGTGGTCAGAAACACATTGGTCAGAAACAGTGGTCAGAATCACATTTGTCATCAACACACTGGTCAGAACCACAGTGGTCAGAAACACACTGGTCAGAAAACAGTGGTCAGAAACACACTGGTCAGAAACACACTGGCCAGAAACACAGTGGTCATAAACGCTGTGGCCAGAAACACACTGGTTAGAAATACACTGGTCAGAAACACAGTGGTCTGAAACACAGTGGTATAGAACACGCTGCTCAGAAACACACTGGTCAGAAACACACTGGTCAGAAACACACTGGTCAGAAACACAGTGGTCAGAAACATAGTGGTCACAAACACAATGGTCTGAAACACAGTGGTCAAAAACACACTGGTCATAAACACACTGGTCAGAAACACGATGGTCAAAAACACGGTGGTCAGAAACACAGTGGTCAGAAACATAGTGGTCAGAAACACAGTGGTCAGCAGCACAATGGTCAGAAACACACTAGTCAGAAACACACTGGTGAGGACCACATTGCTCAGAAACACAGTGGTCAGAAACACAGTGGTCAGAAACACACTGGTCAGAAACACAGTGGTCAGATACACAGTGGTCAGAAAGACATTGGTCAGAAACACAGTGGTCAGAAACACAGTGGTCAGAAACACAGTGGTTAGTAATACGGTGGTCAGAAACACAGTGGTCAGAAACACAGGGGTCAGAACACAGTGGTCAGAAACACAGTGGTCATAAACACAGTGGTCTGAAACACACTGGTCATAAACACACTGGTCAGAAACACACTGATCAGAAACACAGTGGTCGGAAACACAGTGGTCTGAAACACACTGGTCAGAAACACAGTGGTCAGATACACAGTGGTCAGAAAGACATTGGTCAGAAACACAGTGGTCAGAAACACAGTAGTCAGAAACACACTGGTCAGAAACACAGTGGTCAGATACACAGTGGTCAGAAAGACATTGGTCAGAAACACAGTGGTCAGAAACACAGTAGTCAGAAACACACTGGTCAGAAACACAGTGGTCAGAAACACAGTGGTCAGAAACACAGGGGTCAGAACACAGTGGTCAGAAACACAGTGGTCATAAACACAGTGGTCTGAAACACACTGGTCATAAACACACTGGTCAGAAACACACTGGTCAGAAACACAGTGGTCAGAAACATAGTGGTCAGAAACACAATTGTCAGAAACACACTGGTCAGAAACACAGTGGTCAGAAACACACTGGTCAGAAACTCAGTGGTCAGAAACACATTAGTCAGAAACACAGTGGTCCGAAACACAGTGGTCATCAACACGGTGATCAGAAACACAGTGGTCAGAAACACGGTGATCATAAACACAGTGGTCAGAAACACAGCGGCCAGAAACACAGGGGTCAGAAACATAGTGGTCGGAAACACAGTGGTCAGAAACACACTGGTCAGAAACAAAGTGGTCAGAAACACACTGGTCAGAAGCACAGTGGTCTGAAACACACTGGTCATAAACACAGTGGTCAGAAACACACTGGTCAGAAACACACTGGTCAGAACCACGGTGATTAAAAAACACAGTGGTATGAAACACACTGGTCATAAACACACTGGTCGGAAACACACTGGTCAGAAACACAGAGGTCAGAAACATACTGGTCAGAAACACAGTGGTCAGAAACACACTGGTCAAGAACACACTGGTCAGAAACACACTGGTCAGAAACACCGTGGTCAGAAACACATTAGTCAGAAACACAATGGTCAGAAAGACAGTGGTCATAAACATGATGATCAGAAACACAGTGGTTAGAAACACCGTGGTCATAAACACAGTGGTCAGAAACACAGTGGTTAGAAACACAGGGGTCAGAAACACACTGGTCAGAAACACAGTGGTCAGAAACACAATGGTCAGAAACACAGTGGTCAGAGACAGTGTGGTCGCAAGCACATTGGTCAGAAACACACCGGTCAAAACGTAGTTGTCAGAAACACAATTGTCAGAAATACAGTGGTCAAAAACACGGTGGTCAGAAACACACTGGTCAGAAACACAGTTGTCAAAAACATAGTGCTCAGAAACACACTGGTCAGAAACACACTAGTCAGAAACACAGTCATCAGAAACACAGTGGTCAGAAACACAGTGATTAGAAACACAGTGGTCAGAAACACACTGGTCACAACATAGTGGTCAGAAACACACTGGTCAGAAACACAGTGGTCAAAAACACCGTGGCAAGAAACACAGTGGTCAGAAACACAATGATCAGAGACAGCGTGGTCGGAAACACACTGGTCAGAAACACAGTGGTCAGAAACACACTTGTCAGAAACACAGTGGTCAGATACACAATGGTCAGAAACACACGGGTCAGAAATACAGTGGTCAGAAATACAGTGGTCAGAAACATAGTGGTCAGAAACACAGTGGTCAGAAACACACTGGTCATCAACACACTGGTTGGAACCACAGTGGTGAGAAACACAGTGGTCAGAAAACATTGGTCAGCAACACACTGGTCAGAAACATTCTGGTCAGAAACACAGTGGTCATAAAGCTGTGGTCAGAAACACACTGGTCAGAAACACACTGGTCAGAAAAACAGTGGTCAGAAACACAATGGTCTGAAACACACTGGTCAGAAACACACTGGTAAGAAACACACTGGTCAAAAAAACACACTGGTCAGAAATACAGTGGTCAGAAACATAGTGGTCAGAAACATTGTGGTCTGAAACACAGTGGTCAGAAACACAGTGGTCAGAAACACACTGGTCAGAAACACGGTGGTGAAAAACATGGTGGTCAGAAACAGAGTGGTCAGAAACACAGTGGTTAGAAACACAGTGGTCAGAAGCACAATGGTCATAAACACATTGGTCAGAAACACACTGGTCAGGAACACATTGCTCATAAACACAATGGTCGGAAACACGGTGGTAAAAAACACGGTGGTCAGAAACACAGTGGTCAGATACACAGTGGTCAGAAAAACATTGGTGAGAAACACAATGGTCAGAAACACAATGGTCAGAAACACAGTGGTCAGTAACACATTGGTCAGAAACACAGTGGTCAGAAAGACAGGGGTCAGAAACACAGTGGTCAGAAACACAGTGGTTAGAAACACAGAGATCTGAAACACAGTGGTCATACACACAGGTCAGAAACACACTGGTCAGAAACACTGTGTTCAGAAACAAAGTGGTCAGAAACACTGAAGTCAGAAACACACTGGTCATAAACACACTGCTCAAAAACACACTGGTCAGAAACACATTAGTCAGAAACACAGTGGTCACAAACACAATGGTCATAAACACGGTGATCACAGTGGTCAGAAACACAGTGGTCATAAACACAGTGGTCAGAAACACAGTGGTCAGAAACACAGGGGTCAGAGACACGGTGGTCAGAAACACACTGGTCAGAAACACAGTGGTCAGAACACAGTGGTCAGAAACACAGATCAGAAACACACTGGTCAGAAACAAAGTGGTCAGAAACACACTGGTCAGAAGCACACTGGTCAGTAACACAGTGGTCATAAACACAGTGGTCAGGAATACAATGGTCAGAAACACACTGGTCAAAACCACAGTGGTCAGAAACACAGTGGTCTGAAACACACTGGTCATAAACACACTGGTCAGAAACACACTGGTCAGAAAACAGTGGTTAGAAACACACTGGTCAAAAACACACTGGTCAGAAACACAGTGGTCATGAAAGCTGTGGTCATAAACACACTGGTCAGAAACACACTGATCAGAAACACAGTGGTCGGAAACACAGTGGTCTGAAACACACTGGTCAGAAACACACTGGTCAGAAACACACAGGTCAGAGGCACATTGGTCAGAAACACAGTGGTCAGAAACATAGTGGTCAGAAACACACTCGTCATAAATACAGTGGTCAGAAATACAGTGGCCAGAAACAAAGTGGTGAGAAACAAAGTGGTCAGAAACACACTGGTCATCAACACACTGGTCAGAACAGTAGTGGTCAGAAACACAGTGCTCAGAAAACAGTGGTCAGAAACACACTGGTCAGAAACACACTGGTCTAAAACACAGTGGTCATAAAAGTTGCGGTCAGAAACACACTGGTCAGAGACACACTGGTCAGAAACACAGTGGTCAGAAACACACTGGTCTGAAACACACTGGTCAGAAACACACTGGTCAGAAACACACTAGTCAGAAACACACTGGTTAGAAACACATTGGCTAGAAACACAGTGGTCAGAAACACACTGGTCTGAAACACATTGGTCAGAAACACAGTGGTCAGAAACACACTGGTCAGAAACACACTGGTCAGAAACACGGTGGTCAGAAAGACAGTGGAGAGAAACACAGTGGTCAGAAACACAGTGGTTAGAAGCACAATGGTCATAAACACATTGGTCAGAAACACACTGGTCAGGAACACATTGCTCAGACACACAGTGGTCAGAAACACAGTGGTCAGAAATACAGTGGTCAGAGACACTGTGCTTAGATACACAGTGGTCAGAAAGACATTGGTCGGAAACATAGTGGTCAGAAACACAATGGTCAGAAACACAGTGGTTAGTAACACAGTGGTCAGAAACACAGTGGTCAGAAACACAGGGGTCAGAAACACAGTGGTCAGAAACACAGTGGTTGAAATTCAGTGGTCTGAAACACACTGGTCATAAACACACTGGTCAGAAACACACTGGTCACAAACACAGTGTTCATAAACATAGTGGTCAGAAACACAATGGTCATACCCACACTGGTCAGAAACACACTGGTAAGAAACACACTAGTCAGAAACACACTGGTCAGAAACACATTAGTCAGAAACACAGTGGTCAGAAACACAATGGTCATAAATACGGTGATCAGAAACAAAGTGGTCAGAAACACAGTGGTCATAAACACAATGGTCGGAAACACAGTGGTCAGAAACACAGGATTCAGAGACACGGTGGTCAGAAACACACTGGTCAGAAACACAATGGTCAGAAACACAGTGGTCCTAAACACACTGGTCAGAAACACGGTGGTAAAAAACACGGTGGTCAGAAACACAGTGGTCAGAAACACAGTGGCCAGAAACACAGTGGTCATAAGCACAATGGGCATAAACACACTGGTCAGAAACACACTGGTCAGGAACACATTGCTCAGAAACACAGTGGTCAGAAACACGGTGGTAAAAAACATGGTGGTCAGAAACACACTGGTCAGATACACAGTGGTCAGAAAGACATTGGTCAGAAACAAAGTGGACAGAAACACAGTGGTCAGAAACACAGTGGTCAGTAACACAGTGGTCAGAAACACAGTGGTCAGAAAGACAAGGGTCAGAAACACAGTGGTCAGAAACACAGTGGTTAGAAACACATTGGTCTGAAACACACTGGTCATAAACACACTGGTCAGAAACACACTGGTCAGAAACACAGTGTTCACAAACATAGTGGTCAGAAACACAGAAGTCAGAAACACACTGGTCAGAAACACACTAGTTAGAAACACACTGGTCAGAAACACATTAGTCAGAAACACAGTGGTCAGAAACACAATGGTCATAAACACGCTGATCACAGTGGTCAGAAACACAGTGGTCATAAACACAGTGGTCAGAAACTCAGTGGTCATAAATACAGGGGTCAGAGACACGGTGGTCAGAAACACACTGGTCAGAAACACCGTGGTCAGAAACACAGTGGTCAGAAACACTGGTCAGAAACACACTGGTCAGAAACAAAGTGGCCAGAAACACACTGGTCAGAAGCACAATGGTCAGAAACACAGTGGTCTAGGGTTTAGGGTTTAGGGTTTAGGGTTTAGGGTTTAGGGTTTAGGGTTTAGGGTTTAGGGTTTAGGGTTTAGGGTTTAGGGTTTAGGGTTTAGGGTTTAGGGTTTAGGGTTTAGGGTTTAG
>SZWC01026478.1:5416-19846 GCA_023375785.1 Penium margaritaceum
CGGCGGCAGCAGCATCTGCAAAAGGAACGGCAACGCAGCAACGGCAAAAGAGACGCACCTCAAAACTTGCGCCGCATATGAGCTTTACCCACGTGCCGCATTGTAGCGACTCCAGTGGCGCTGCACCAGCTGCGCCTCCCCTTGCACGGACGTGCCCTCCTTCCCCTCCTGCTGCTGCTGACGCTCCTGCTTCTGTAGGTCCTGCTGCAGTTCCCATTTCAGCCATCCCAGAACAAAGCTCCGGGACGGCAACACCTGTTGCTGAAGCTGCTGCTGCTGCCGCCTCCGCGACTGCCTCCCCTGCAATCCTAGGTGCTCTCCTATGCCTCCTCAAGAACAGCCCCGACGCCGCTGCCGCCGGCACAGCTGCTGCTACTGTTGACTGCGATGGCAGCAGCAGACACACCAAGCCTGCAGCGGAGGCAGGCGGCACGGCCCTGGGGACGTGGGCAGGCGCGAGATGCGCGTGGGACGTCATAGGGCTGTGTAGTTTGAGGTACAGGTGGGAGTGGGTGATGGAGCACTCGCCCTTCTGTGGTCTCAGAAGTGACCGAATGGCCCCGCAAGTGGGAATGGGTGAAAATGATGCAGTCCATTCCGCTCACCACGCACGTCCGCGAGATTCAAAATTGCCTTGCGTTGTGTAGGATGACAGCGGATTCAGTGTGTCCCAGAAGGGAGACGGTGGCTAAAGTGGGTGAAATACTTCTGAGGAAGACTCAAATGTAGTCTGGTTTTGAAATGAGCACTCAAATCTGTCAGGTCGTGAAACAAGCACTCAAATCTGTCCACTCGCGGAAAGAGCAGACAAATTTGTCTCCTCGTCAACGCAAGCAGACAAAACTGGTCCAACAGTAAACGAGCAGTCAAACATGTTCCCATCAAAAGTGTCCTACGGCAAAGGAGCAAATAAAAATGTCCCCCTTAAGTTCGCGACGCCACGTCATCCGCACAAGTTCTCAAAAAAGAGGTGACACGTCTACTTCAAGTTTTAGTTTCTCTCTCGATGAAAAAATGGAAAAATTTAGGTGAAGGAGATGAGACACCAGTAGTTACTCGGGAACTTCTTAGCGAGATGAGCAAACCACGGATGCAAGAGCTAGGAAGCATCGGACGCCATCGATGTGGAAAGCTTGCCTTAGAAACTTAGGTCACAAGAGAGACAAGAGACAGGGAGGCGGGGAGCGAGAGTGTAAGGCCGGTGAGTGTATGCCGGCATTGAGCAGACGCTCGAGCCGACGTGCACCGCCACCCAGGGATTGAGCCCGCCAACTCAGAATTAACGGAGCGTGGCTTCTCGCCGGTGCACACCCAACAGCTGACACAGTGGCCCCCTAAGGATCAGTACCCGGGAAAATCGTGCAGAGGACTCAGAGGAGTGAGAGGAATCTAAGGAGGCAGAGGACTCAGGGGAGCAAGAGGGCTCAGAGAAGGTAGAAGGTTCAGAGGAGGTAGGGGAGCCGACGGACGTACCGAGGGAAGAACAGAGGACCGAAAGGGAGTGCCACCCCCACTCCGAGAGGGTGGAGAGAGGGACCCGCATGTGAAGTGAGGGACATCCCGCTCAAACAAGTGATAACAAAAAAGCGCATCGCGAGACTCGAGGACAGCGAGCAGGGTCCCAAAAGCGCCACGCCTTGGAGAACGATGAGACGCCAAGGAAGACGCACAAACGACCACGGGGGGCTTACCATCCCGGTGGTCAGCTAGAAGCCGCACGGAGGCAAGACACCCCCATAGACAAGTAAAGCGAAGATCGGCCCGTCGACATGTCTAGCGCTCGAAGGGGGTGACAGTATGAGGGAGTGGGCCATGAGGGACGCAATTCCAGACCCACGTCATGTAGGACATGGCCTCAAAGGCAAACAACAGGAATTGGGCAGAAGCAGAGAGAAGGGAGCGCACCCAATCTGCCAGGGTGCAATTCCAACTCCCCAACATGCCTTTCTGTTGTGCCTTGTAGGGGGTCGAGGACTCAACACAGAAACCAGGAGACTCAAGGAAGTAAGAGGTAGGACCAAAGAACTCATCATCCCTGTTGTCTCAAAAGACACATAAGGGACGAAGACAGGAACGCTCGGCGTGTGGAAGGTAGGATTCCAGAACATCAGTGACATCACTTTTGTGGCGCAAGACAAAGATCCACCGTTAGGGAGAGAAGTCATTAGTCAAGTACAGTATGTAGCGACCACGGCCACCAAGTAAATCATGAGGCAAATTACCCATGACATTAGCATGCAGGAGGTCAAGGGGATGAGAGGTGGTGGAGTCAACAACTGTGAAAGGAAAACGGTGCATTTTGTCGCTAGCACAATCCAGGCAGGTAGAGGAGCACGGAGGTAGAAATGTTGCAGCATCAAGGCCAGTGGCAGGATGGAGAAAGAGAAGATGCTCAATGGCAGTAGTGTGAATGTGATAAAGGCGACGGTGCAAGAGGTCCGCATGAGTATGAGACAAGGAGGAGGCGACATGAAAAAGAGAAGAGGCAGCAAAGGAAGGGGGCAATGTGAGAGGAACACAAAACAGAAGATCACAACGCACACCACGAAGGACAACATGATCGAAAGAGCGAAGTGCAACATAGGCAATGCCGCGGCTGGAGATGTCCATGCCCTGGTCGTCAAGGGTGGTCACGGAGAGAATTCTGGCCTTCATGTTTGAACATACACCACGTCAGGGATGTCCCACCAGGACAAACAAAACGCACGACACGAACACCTTGAACAGGGAGAAGTTGGCCAGAGCCGGTGCGCACATAGCAAACAAAGCAACGGGCCCAAGGAAAACAAAGGATGAGTGATAGGAGGTCATGAGGTGTGTGGTCCCTAAGTCGATGATCTAGAGGCTAGGGGATGCACAAGTGGAGGGAAGAACAAGAGAGACAACGACAATCCTCGGCGGTGGGTTGGGAGAGTTGTAACCAATATAAGTGGAGAACGTGTGAGACTGACACTCCTCAATCCACGAACGATCATCAGGCAATGCCCTATGTACACAGCCGGAAGCAGCACCACGAAGGGTAGCATCGGACTCACAGACAGACACACGAGATTGGCCACTCACACTCTCAACTCCTTGAGAGAAAAGGTGAAGTAGTTTCACCAGGTAGCGCTCGAGCATGCGCTGCTCATCGGGACGATCAAAGGAGCGGTCACAGGAGCGACCAGAGAAGTGACTGTCATCGTGGGGCGAGGTAGGGACCGAGTAGTGAGAAGAGGGAGGATCATGATAGGGAGACCCGGAAGGGGGCGGGATCCAGCCCCATCGGCTGAAAAGAGGTGTTGATGGTTGGAGAGGAGCAAGAGTGGTGGTGAGTGCGGAGGCGGAGGAAGAGGAAGAGGAGAAAGATGCAACGGTCACTGGTGTGATGGCGGATGAGGAGGCGACGCCTGTATGGGCCTGATGGACTCGAATAGATGATGCAAGGCGAGCGTTGTCACGAGGGGCCGAACATTTTGGAGCAGAGTGACCCGTGGTGCCACAATTCCAGCAGGTGAATTCAATAGAACCGGCGTTGCCAGACGAGGCCTTGCCACCGCGACCACCTCCAAGGCACTTGCCACCACGACCACCCTCGTAGCCAGATCCGCCACCTCCACCACGGGAAGCGGCGTGGGTAGTGTGAGCAGCTGTTATAGAGGGAGAGGAGGGGGTAGAGATGGTGGCCGTAGTATAGGAGGAGAAAGAGGTGTTCACGGCAACGAGGGTTGGATGATGCTTGCACTTGTTCTTCAGGTTGCTCCACCAATCTGTGAGGCAAACGGCAGTGAAATCATAGAGAGGCCCGATCCCGATCCAGAGTGCCCCACCCACAATGTTACGGGCCATGCGGTCATCCATAACTGTCATTGTCGTTCAAATCTGCTGTCAAGGTTCGATGTGGATAGCTAACGGTCGATGAACAAAGTGGACTTCTCTGGTAAAGGACATTAAGTACACTCGATACTACCTGTTCACTGTGTGAACCGGTACAATCGCAGTTTGAAGCACAAAATGTTACATCGTGGAGGCCAAAGTTCAAAGTGAAAACCCTATGAAAGCACCTTTGATTGGGTTGGAACATGCAACTACGATGTCATTCAGGCAGAGTGTACTTGCCCACGTTTACGTCATTACAAGCAAAAGGATTCATAGACTTCAGTGGATGTTTGTCGACTGTGCAAAGCTGGTGCCACCACTTCCGGCTACAACAGACCTCATTTGGTCATTGTCTAGTTTTGGCGATGACAACTTATGTGGACTCGTCCGTTACATTGGATACCATCAAGCATGCCCCATCATACTATTTCAAACGCATGTACTACAAACCGTAAGTTTGCAACAACAAACCCAACATGTAAACCTAATGCACACACTTTCATATCACCACGACGTTGTGCTGCATTCCTAGGGTCCCGTTCTGTTCATGGAGTGTTACCATACGAGAAATGACATATGCACAAGGATCCACTGACGTTGACATTCGTATACTATAAGCCTCAACTATTCGATGAAACAACAAGGGTGACATAACGACAAGTAAAGAAATGAGGGCGACTTGGAAACCTACCAAAAAGCAAGGAGGGGCCAGCGATGTGTACCGATTTTCACTCCAACGGTCGAGGACAATTCGGCCAACTGACCTCGCCCTTCGACAATCCTTCTCGCACTTTCTGACAACTTTGACCACTTTCAAGAATTGTCGACAGAAGTGTTTTGACCTTTTGGTCGACTGCCCGACGCATTAAGAAATATTGAGCTTTACAAAGATGCATCTCTCATCTTCACCATAGTTCTTCAAAGCCCCTTGATTCCTTAACAGAGCTTCTTGATCCGACCACTCGCGACGCGACTCCACTTGCGTCGCTCCACAATCGACTCGACGACCTCGATTATGTCTCATTTGCAACTCGACATTTGTATACATGTGTTTGATCATTCAAGGTACACTTACCACTAATCATGAATTGCATAAGTGTCTTGAATTCTCAAACCGTGTTCTGCCTCGCAAATTCTACTTGTTCATCATCTACGCGTTGTTTGGCATAACATTCCGAACGCCAGTGCACGAGAGGCGGTGCTCGTTGAGAGAAATACCCAACTCTCGAACAAACCCAAGATTCGTCCGGGCCCCCCTGAACCGTTCAATATTGCAATTTCTGAAGAACGAGGGACGTGGCTGACGAGCTTGGAGGTGTACTTCACCGCCACTGGGATCAACGATGATAGGAAGAAATTGACCTCGCGGTCACTCTTTTGCATGGCACGGCACTAAGTTGGTAGTCCGATGTAAAGGCCATCCAACAGCAGCAGGAGACTGGCAGGGCCTCAACGATGGCCAATGGCACTTGTCTCATATCATCAACCATAGGCATTCCACCCTTTGAGCAGATCAATCCGCAATGGTAAGACTTGCTGATGCCACCAACCAACTGGAGCGAATGCTCGCGCGTGGTTCTTTCAGGTTTTTGGATGGTTGAACAAGAAGTTTGACACTTGGTAGAAGCTCTAGCGTCTCCATCAACAGTCCAGCGTTGTAGAGTACATGCAAAGATCCTCACCGATACAGACGTCACCCCCGATGAGCTCTTTTTTCACTATAGCAATGGCCTCAAACGGGCAATTCGGTGAGCAATCGCAATCTTTGGCATCCAAAAAAAACTTACCGTAGTGATTTATGATTTCGATTATTTACTTTTTGCTATTTCAATGATCCATGATTTCGTTCAAAAACTTTCGGGTTCAAATACTTTCCTCTTTCTTTTAAATCTGTTCAAAAGTACATGGTCGACCCTTGATTTCGGCGTCGGGTCAAGTTCATTTATTTTGTGACTGATGATTTCAGCAAAGGGGACCTTCATCAGCACGTCTAAGGGGGAGAAGGCAAGTAGGAAAGCAGGGTAGCAAGGCAGCCAGGCAATAGGACATTGAGGCAGCGAGCCAGCGGTGCAACGTGGCAGTGGAGAAGCGAGAGCAAGAGAGCATGTGAACGAGGCAGGTAGCATGCTCTCTGCCGTTTGAACGTTCGCGCGTGCAAACGCGCGAACGTCCAAACGGCCGAGAGCGTGCCAGCTGCCACTGCGCATCCAAGTGTGCGGACCTGACTTGAATTCGTCAATCCCATTCCATTGCCAAATGGACCTAAACCCAAATCAGCAAGGCACCAGAACAAGATAACAAAGCGCCATGCACCCATGAAAACAAAATGTGTTGGTAGGCTCTTAAATTCGGCGGATGAATTTTGAAATTGTTTCCTATATCCTAAAAAAATGATGATAACAAAATTTTTGGCAAAATCTGTTCGAAGGAAAAATCATCAATATCAAAATCAAGAATCACTAGGGTACCGTGGATGATTGTAGCAGCAGAAAGGATCGATAGCGCCGACTACAATGCTCGGATCCGGGAATCCTATGGCTGACAACCTCCGAACCATAGTTATCGTGGGAATGAAAAAAAACAGTCGGGGGAGACCTCGACTCCGATGGGAGTGGAATCCGTCAAACAAAGAGACACGCACACCTAGGACATCTGTGGAAAACTCAGGAATATCTCTCGCAACTGTCGAAGCAAGGAAAAGGCTAAAAAGGGAGGAAATCTTAGAAAATTGAGTCGAGAAATGACAAAGGACAGGAGTGAAAGGCGCGACTCTTGTCCGAGAGGAACAATCTTTCACTTGCACGGCTTACGACAGTGCAGAGGGCTTCTAAGATTACAAGTCGAGGATGACCAACCGGCGATATTGCTAAAAGTGCAACCCCAAGGTTGCAAAAGTAATAGAACGGTATGAGCACTGTTGGATAGAGGGGCCTCTCATAGTTTTGTAGGCAACGACATGGTTCAAGAGCTGGGTTTCTAGACCAAAACAGCAATGTTTGAAGGAAAAAACGGCAACAGGTTACTCCAAGAACCAGTTTGACGACAAGTGGGAGACTTGCAGGATGTAACGGTATAGAGGTCATGTCCAATGAGTAACCACAAAATCATCCTCGGATAAGATTTCCTGTAACTGCATAATTTGCAGGTTGAGGGGAAGAGTGACGACGTCTGCGTAGAGATCCATGACGTCATGCGACAACTCTCGTGCGTTTGATGGAAGATGACACGGGAAACAGCGGAGGTGGAAACAATAGAGGAAACCACGGCGACCAAGAAACGACAACCAGTGCAGCCGATACCGCTGAACTTGGCCAACTACAGCATCCGACGAGGGGCTCATACGTGGCTTGCACATCTCGAGCCAATGAAGGAAGCAAAAGTCGTAGCAGTTGATTTATCGGCCTCATTAGCCTCATCGACCTCACTGGCATAAACATAACTTGCAATGGTTCCTGAGGAGTTCCCACCTCTCATCGAAGACTTTGCGAAAGTCTTCCCTGACAAACTACCCAGAACCCTACCACCTCAATGAGATATCGGACATCGCATGGAACTAAAACCGAGCAGCGGACCCATGGTTCGAGGAGCCTATCGGATGAGCGACCATGAGCTGACCGAGCATAAAAGGCAACAAGGGGAGATGCACGGTCAAGGGTTCATTCATCCATCCCCGTCACTGTACGAAGCATCAGTACTGTTTGTGAAAAACAAAATTGGTGAAATGCGGATGTGTGTAGATTATCAAGCGTTGGAGGATGCTACCATGAAAAATCGCTACCCTCTTCCCCGTGCAAATGAAGTTTCTGACCAGCTCTGAGGAGCTCAATTTTTTGCCAAAATCGACCTACGCAGCAGTTATCACCAAATCCGCATAGCAAACGCTGACATCGAGAAAACGTCTTTTCAAACACGCTATGGGTATTTGGAGTTCACGGTCATGTTGTTTGGACTCACGAATGCCCTAGCAGTGATGAACAATGTTTTGAGCCCATATGTAAAAAAATTGTCATGGTATGTCTCGACAACATCCCGATGTACAGTCGTACCCTAGAGGAGCACGTTACACATCTTTGAAAACTTCTTTATGTTTTCCAATGAGATAAACTCTTTGGAAAACTCTCAAAGTTTGTCGTTCGATCAAATTTTGGGATCACGTCATCAACGACGGACAAATGACCATGATACTGAAAAAAATGGTAGCAGTCGTTGATTGTCGACACGGACTAACGTCTGAGACATTCAAGTTTTTCTCGGCTTGAGCAATTACTACCGATGCTTCATACGGGATTACGCACGAGTGTTAGCGCCTCTCTCCGATCTCACTTCAAAAGAAAACAAGTGGCGATAGGAGGATAATGAACAAGAAGTGTTCACCCCTTTGCGGAACGCTGTGACCTCGCTGCCAACCCTATGATAAGCCGATCAAAGGATCGACTACGTCATGGCTACAGCCACCTCCAGTCGAGCCATCGACGCACTCCTCCTGTATGATCATGGTAACAGAGGACAACCAATTGCGTATATGTCACAAAAGTTGCGTGGACCGGAATCAACTTTGTCGTACATGAGAAGGAGTTGCCGGCGGTTGTACATGCGATATGGCAGTGCTATCTTGAATGCCGCCGATGCGTCGTACGCACTGACCATCATGCACGAAGATTTTTTAAGACGCAGCCAAACCTCAATCGTTGTCAAAGCAGATGCATGGAGATCCTCGAATCTGGCTTTAACTACTATATTGAGTAACGGCCGGGCCAAATCAATCCAGCAGACGGACTCAGCCGCCGACCGGATATGATGGCTGAGGCAGTGACACTTCACCTATTACAAGATCCGTATCTTGAGTAGTTCTTTGAATGAGGTTACGACTAGCATGGTGTATGCGGCAAGGCAATATTCGGGTACGATGAACCAAATTGGCCGAGACGATTCACTCGCCAGGTGGTCGTTCTCCCGTACGACGAACTCCGTCGCTTTCTGCTACAAGAGTGCCATGACACCGGTCCAGGTGGACACTTCGGATAATACAAGACGCTAAAGAAGCTCGCAAAGCACTATTGGTGAGACAAGATGCAAACAGATGTGGCCAACTTTTGCAAATCTTGCGACACGTGGCAGCGACGAAAATCCTGTCGGACGAGGCCATCCGGACTTCTACAGTCGCTCCTCATTCTGACGGAAGAGTGGACAGACTTCTTCACTGGATTGCCGGTCACACCCAAGGGATATGACGCAATCCTCATGGATGTCGACAGGCTTCCAAAATGTCTCACTTTATTCCAACGATGACCACCGTCACCGCCGGAGGAACAGTGCGGCTGTTTTTAAAGAACAGTGTACAACTCCACGGTGAAACAACACTAGCGACAGAGACAATCGATTCACCAGCCAATTCTGACAAGAATTGATGGATCGTTGGGGTAGTCAGATTCAGTGTTCAACGGCATTCCACCCTTAAACCAACGACCAAACCGAGCAGACTAATCCGAGGCTCGGAAAACTTATGGGAACATTGTGCAAACCACACGAGATGGTCTTGGCAACATAGCTTCTCACCGCTCAAATAGAATATAACTTGGCAATATTCACCGCAACGGGTAAAACTCCGTTTGAAGTGCTGTTTGGCAAACTTCTCGCCACACCAATTGGTATCAGAGTCAGAGCAACATTTTCGCGGTCCACGTCCAACATCGCGACTTCTCAAGCATTTGGGATGACACACGACGGACACTCGTGAAGACACAAGCAGCGATGAAGTGAGCCACTGACCGTCATTGCAACGACAATGTGTTCGCCACAGACGACAAAGTTCTCCTCAATCCTGCGAAACCGACTGTTTGAAGCTCAAACCCCGCTTATTGGACCATTTGAGATCAAGTGCATGCACACCCCCGTGGTTGCGCGATTCAAACTTCCCGAAACTATACGGGTTCACCCGGTGTTCCATATCTGCAAACTTAAGCAATACTGCAAACCCTGAGAGATGTTCCCCAGCAAGGATATACCTCCCTCTCCTCCTAATCAAGTGGACGAGGACGCTGAGTACATCATCGAGGACATCTTCGGCCATCGACGATGATGTAAAACGACGAAAAATCTTGTCAAGTGGCATGGCCATGCTGCCGCGCACAACAGCTCGGAACCTTATAACAACCTCAGAGACGTTTGTCGTTTGATCGACGGAAACTACCGCCGTCACCGGATCACATCTTGACGTGTGGGGGGACATCGCGGCCAAACGGGGGAGAAATGTTACGTACTAAACGTGCATGAGTCCCTAATCTTCCCAACTCGGCATTTCTGCCATTAGACAAATAACCAACGATGCTCCAAGATCCAAAACTTCACTCCGCCGGTGGAGGGCAATTTGGTCGTCTGCCTTAGGCTCTGATAGTTGTTTTCGCGGTTTCGGACAAGTTTGACCATTTTTTGGGATCGTCGAAAGAAGTGTTACCACATTTTGGTAGACTCCTCAGCGCATTGGGAAGTATCGAGATGTATAAAGATGCATCTCGCAGGTTCGCTGTCAATCTTCAAAGCCCCCCGGTTCTTTTGCGGAGCTTCTCGATCCAACCACTCGCAACATGACTCCACACGCGTCGCTTGACAATCGACTCGACGACCGTGACTATGTCTCATTTGTATTTTGGCACTTGTATACATGTGTTCGATCATTTTGACACTTGTCATCGAAGTACACTTACCCGCTTATCATTAATTGTCAAGTGTCCCGAACTGTCAACTCGTGATCTGCCCCCCAACTTCTCCTTGTTCACCATCAACGCTTCGTTGGACATAACATTGTCCACATTTTGGAAGAAATACCGTTGGAGGTTAATGTCCGCTTTTGATAGCCAAAAAAATGGTTTGATTGAACAAGTCCAAATGTGGACCGAAAACATAACGCTATATGAATGGTATATCGAAATCTTTGTGAAAAACTTGTGATTGTTATTGGCGAGAAAACAACACCTTGCTCGTTTTGTCGTTCAAGAAAGAGCTGTTGCGAGTTAAGCCTTAATGCAAGGCTTCTTATTTGATTATGATTCTAGGTTGGCAAAGTTTGTGATTTCGTAAGGTATTTGAGTGAGCAAGTTTGCGAGCGGACACAAGCTTCATGATTGCCCCATTTTCTTGTGTGAGGAATGAAACGTTTGTCGCTGAAATTACTAGTTTGCCATCGATTCTACGCTGACATGGCATACCTCCCAGCGTCTGGGAGGCCGGATTCTGAACGTCTTGAATGAATAATTTCAGAGATTGAACGTAAGGACATTGCAGCTAAGTTATCAGTGGAGTACTCATTTCATCTAGTGGTGTCGGGAGGATGGGTCCATTTGTCACCTAAAATGGTTTACGGAGAATCCCAGAAGACTAGAACAGCTCTGGCAACAAACGACGGGCGGCATGAGTGAAGTTAGCGCCATCAATGCGCCATCAATTCCAGGGGGAGCTCTGCTGGACTGGGGTAGCAACGATTTAGCGCTGATTTAAACCGACGTGCGGCAGGCGGTGATTTTGGTTGGCGAAAGAATCAAAATTAATATCGAAGACGTCGGTTCGAAGCCTTGGCTGTCCATTCGGGCATCCGGCCTGGGCGACCGTGCGATAGCAGATTTTGCCCTCGGACAGAAACAAGACACATTCGTCGTAGACCGTCGTGGAAAAATGTCCACAATGATTGTCTGCTCTGGGCGGTAGTTCAGTCAGGATGGCCGGTGGATGTTGGTAGTTCAACTCTCGAAAACTCCTGTCAGCGATTTAGCAAGCTAGGCACTGTCGCAGCGCCAATCATCCTTCGTTCAAAACTGTTTCGACTGGTGATTGGAGGAGCGTTCTATTTGCTCGCCCATTTGGGACACATCCAGGGGCGCGTCTGCAAACATCCCAATAGTGCAACTGAATTAGGCCAAAAAAAAATGTTTGGACAGCTTGCGAATGTGGACTCCCTACTAAGACACGAGAGTGCATGCACTTCGGTCAATGTCTATTCATCCAGACTGTCGCAGCTCTGGACAAGGTCGATTATCCAGTCTTTGCAGCGGGATTGACGGTCAACCTTGCTGAAGACGACAGATGACCAGAATATGTGAAATTTTGTACTCTATTTCATCCACGAACCGGATAGCGCAACGGTCGAGATCCCATACAGGACAACATGGTCCCCTTACTCGAGACACACGTCCAAGGGTGCATCCTGGCCGTTGTCTTTTCCAGTATGGTTGTAAGAAAATCCATCGAAAGTCTACATTTCCCTTGCCTTTTCGGTTCGAGCTACGTGGGCCGTGGATCCCACCTCCCTATTTGTTTCGAACAGGCTGCTCGTTCGATCGCAGCTTCGGCTGTCCGAAACATATTTTGTTCTGCTTTTTGGACATGCTCGAGTCCACCAAAAATCGTCGCGAAAGGAAATTGGCGACCGAACCAGCCTTGAACTACCTGGCTGTGTTTGTTCATTGTGCCGGCCTTCGATGGCCAAAGATCTGTCGTTTTTCTGCACAGTGCCGGCAATGCCGGCGGATCCCCCAGAAAGAACAACGGCGTATGTTACCGGAAGCGCCGGCTTTTGCCTCTTTCGTGTCTATTAGTTGCAGATATCCTGCGGCTCGCAGAAGGCGCTGAGGACGAGACTCATTCGCACGGTAGCATTCGCACAGTTCAGCAACCTAGGAAGAAGCGTTATGCTTTGGACAAGAGATGGCGATAGACATTAGGCAGTGCACTATGGAATCGGAAAGATCGACGGAAAAGATTTTTCCGTCCTTGTCAAGAGATGGCGATAGACACTAGGCATTCCGTCTATCTTTCCGATTCCTTAGTGCACTGCCTTATGTCTATCGCCATCTCTTCACACGGCCGACCTTGTCAAGAGATGGCGATAGACATTAGGCAGTGGACTATAGAATCGGAAAGATCGACGGAAAAGATTCTTCCAAAATCGTATACTGCATGTGCCATGCTTCTCTTCTCGACTGACGGCCGGAGAAGCGTCATCCCTAATGAGAAAGACAGGCAGGAACGATTGTGTCAGAAAATGAAATGCCCGCCTCATCGAACTCTCGGCTGCAGCGCAGCTAAATGACTAATTTTGATTTGACCCTCGTCCCAGATAGACGTGCCTACCATAGGTCTCTTAAGTCGACGAAACTAGGGCAGTGAAGTTCTCATCAAGGTCAGGGTTCTGCGACCAAGTCTACAGAAGCAACTTCTAACTATGGCGACTAAAACCGCGTCATCGTCGCAATGAGCTCGCGGCCAAGTCCTCAAAGACGTGGATGGGGACTTTTTCTAAAGAAATACAACTCCAAAAACCAAGCAAATAACAGGACGAAAAACAAAGACATTTGGACTTGCAAACACAATCATTTGCGATGGTCCTCATAAAAAATAACACATCAATAGAACAAACTCGCAGAACTATAAACTTCCGCAAAACGGCCCTATAAAAATACCATTAATTGAAACTTACAATCAAGGTCCAAAGTAGAAATCCAACAAGCGTATACTCAAAAGCAATTGAGCCAAACCCTGATCAAAATGTAGGACAATTATTTTGCAACACAAGCATCAAAACAAATGCGAATCAGGAAAAACTTGATAAAAAACATTTCAAATACATTTATTTCATGAAATCAACGTCTGTAGCAAAAAAGAATCATTACACATGGTTTTCATATATGAGATTTGTTTTTCAAGATGCATAACAAACATTAAATTTAAAAAATAGGTTTCAAATGGAACAAAAATTAAGAATTTCAATGTCGTTTTGGTCAACAAAACAAATGGAAAACTAAGAAAAGGGAATAGAAACACGAAGGAATTAGAACTCCTCTTGGATATGTAAAGCAATGATAAAATATTCATTATCTAAATGAAAAAATGTGCAAACATTCCAACAAAGTTCTTGATCAACTTGAGTACACTTATAAAAACAAATTAAAAATAATATTTCATTATAATGATGAAAACAAGTTGATTCATGAAGATAAAGATGAAGCAAAGAACTTCTACATTCTCAAATATGTTCAATTATCAATACCTAAATTAAAAATAAACATAAACTGGTAGATAAAAACATGTTTATAAGTATCTTCATGTCTATAAGTATATCTATACCTCTAACTATAAAAAAAAAAAAACGATTTCTAGTATGTAAAAACATTATCTATATTTAGATATACATAACAATTTAGGTATGGATATAGTTATGGATATAGATATCGAAAAAGATATAGATATAGATATATATATAGATATAGATATAGATATAGATATAGATATAGATATAGATATAGATATAGATATAGATATAGATATAGATATATATATAGATATAGATATAGATATAGATATAGATATAGATATAGATATAGATATAGATATAGATATAGATATAGATATAGGTATAGATATATATAAAGATATAGATATAGATATGGATATAGATATAGATATAGATATAGATATAGATATAGATATAGATATAGATATAGATATAGATATAGATATAGATATAGATATAGATATAGATATAGGTATAGATATAGATATAGATATAGATATAGATATAGA
>SZWC01026479.1:21723-32400 GCA_023375785.1 Penium margaritaceum
TGGGTGTGTGTGTGTGTGTGTGTGTGTGTGTGTGAAAGAGAATGGCCTATGTCCATCAATCCCGTCTCTTGTGGGACCGTAACTGGTGGTGAGACCCAAACCATGGGCCAACTTGCACATGGATTTCCGCATGGATCCAATAGACATGGCTGTAGAAAATTGACACAACCTATTCAATATGTGAAACAAGCAACATATTAAGTACGATGGTCAAGATCGGTGCAATGGCTCTACAACTCTCGATCATGACACTTGAACGCAGATGTGGAATTGAACAATGATGTGTCAAGGAAAGTTGATTGTCGATATGACTTGTGTAGGTTGAAATTATTTTATCATCAATGGAGACGTCGTGGAAAATCGTCTTGGTGGCAAATCAAGAAGTGACCGTGATTTCTTGTGGCAATATGGTAACTTGGGTGTACGTAGGATGAGTTTGGTGCAACTAGGGCTCATCAAGGGTGCCACTAGGACACAAGTAGGAAAAAATAAGGTGCAACCATGGCACAACTAGGATACGAACAAGGTACAATAAGGGTGTAAATAGTGCACAGCCATGAAATGGAAAATGCACAACATGGGTGCAAATATGGCTTAAATCTGATCCAATCAAGATGCAAGTATAAATCAATGAAATTACGTGCATTGAAAGCTAGGTTGCACGTGGAGCGCAACAAAGGTTCAAATATGGGATACGTTGGGTATAACTAGTGCACAACAAGACTACAACCAAGTTCCAACCAATGTGAGATCGGGGAAGAAACACTGAGCATCCAGAACATCACTACGGTACACTGATTGTACTACAATGGTTCATAAAGGGTACAACACTAAGAGCAAGTAAGACAAAAATTATGCATACATTGGGTATAACAACAGAATGACCAAGGTGCAACTAACACGCAACTACAATGCAAAAGGTACATAAAGAAGAGGGCACTAGGAAGAAAACAGAGGCCACACATTATGCAACTAAGGTACAACTTGGATTGTATTCTGAAATATCTAGGACATAACTAGGTGTAAAGTAGGATAAAACAAGGGCACAACAATAGAGGAAATGTGATACAACAAGGAAGCAACTGGGCTGTACCTAGAGCACAATTGGAGTGTCTCTACGACGCAGCAAACGCACAATAGCAAGGGAAGAGGCACAACAATAATTGGAGGAGATTGTCAAATGTGATGACAACGGGTTGTGAGTCTAAAAGTTAAAAAAGGCAGATAGCTCATGTTTTCTCCCAGTGAAATTGCCGATCTTTCAAATTTTCAAGCAGTCAAATGCTCACTGCTCTCGCTTGTGACATTCGGCGCATGTCCTATGCAACGCGGGAAAGGTTATGTGGCTTCATAAGCGACCAAACCTATCCCCCTCATGCATGAACATCATCCACACAAAAAAGAAACACAAACGCAAGAAATGTACTTGTCTCAGAGAAAACAATAGGATCCATTTAAGAGACAGTAAAATTCGATGATGAAGCTTTTGGACTGTTTGAAGAATAATCTGAAATTTGACAAAAGTCCAATTTATAAGAATTGCATCCATGTCAAAATGAATTAATGTTAAATTCGGAGTTTAGTGGATTATCCCACTAAAATTTGAGGCAGAGTCTACGTATAACAACAAGTTGGTGCAACAAATAGAAAAGGGCTTGGTTGTAGAAAGTTATATAGAAATATTGGCACAAGCACAGCTCACTTTATTGGAAATTTCGGCATAAGAGCTGGCCCGAAAGGTGCATGGAATGCCCTTCCTTGCATAGAATCATGCAAAGCAAGCTAATTATATCCTTTCTTTAAGCACTCTTTAGAAGGGGGGAGCAAGAGGAAACCTATGTTTTTTTTTTGTATTTTATCCCATGGGATCTGATTCAAAACCAAAGGAGTTAAGGTTGGGTTGATACAACCATTTATGCACCTAAAAATCTGTCCGGGCCATGCTTAATCCTTGCGAGTGATAAGGAAGAGTACTCACGGGTGGGTCTCGCTAGTAGAGCTCACCCATCGGCCGACAAGCCAAGCTTGCCAGCGCTCATTCCCGAAAAGTGTAAATTTTCCCGCACATCCCTTCAACTGGTCCTAGGCCAGTTTTCATTTTGCACACACACCATACTTGTCTATATTTCCCTGTTCACACAAACAATGGAATAACACAGGACAAGAAACTAAGACTAAACTGGGTCACTGAAGGCCAAGCATGCACAACCATTGGTGGAGAGAGGGTGGAGTTGGAGTGATGTTGCGAGGAGGGAAGGGAGCATAGGAGGGATGGCGTAGAAGTGTGTGTCTCTTGCTCACCGCTCGTACATGCTCTTACTACGAGTCACCTCTAGTCGTTGTGTCAGCATCCCCTGCACACTCATGGCCATAGCAAAGTTATGAGTATGTTCAAAGGAGAATTAATATACCCCCTTGGCGATGAGTATGGAGGGTGTGCAAACAAGATGATGTGCTTAGAGCTGAAGTAGAGCAGAAGGGATAGCTTTGGTGAGGAAGTCTACAAGCCAAGCATCACCACTGATGGGATGGACATGCACGTCACCTGCCTCAACTGCTTCCTGGACGAAGTGATTTTCGACGTTGGTGTGCTTTGTGCGTGGTTTTATTACACCCACACACAAAGTACACCAGGGTCATCTTTTAATTCTAACATCAAAATGATGGTACAACGCACCATCATTTACTATGATGTGGTGTGTTGCGGAGCTGATGCTTTGAAGTGGTAGTACATGCGCATTCAAACCCAATTCCTCAAGCAGTTGTACAAACCATATTCCCTCACATGCCGCTTCACACGAAGCCATGTATTCCGCCTCTACTACACTGCGAAAAAAAATTATATACATTGCGTTGCACTTTGTCATGACACAGCACAGCATCTTGTTCTCTGTGTTTCATGTCACACTGTCTTGTTTGCGGGCCAGGAGGGGGTGTTGGTATTGGTACACAAGTGATGATACTATGGTATTCTTATTGCTTTCCACTCCCCTTACCCCACTCATGGTTGGAGCACACATCGGGTGGCCTCTAGAAGCGACAACACACTAAAGCATGATGGGTGCTTTCCACGCTCTGCTGTCAATGCCTTGGCCATTCACGTAGCCATGGTCTTATGCCAATGGGCTGACCAAACACACTTGAGTTTCCAACTTGTGTTACTTGGTCTTTTTCTCACAACTGCAATGTTTTTTCCACATACACTTCAAGATAATGGACATTGTTTTGCATGCTTGGTTAGGTTTGTGGTTGCATATGGTTAGTTGTCACTTGTTGACCTTGCTTGGGTCATGCTACCAAACGCTTTCGACAACATTTGCTCTCGGTTAATTGCAAGAGGGATGGCTTGGCTCTAAGGGTGTCGAAAACCACACCTCATGTGACGCGTAAAAGGTATGGCTCGCTCGCCATGCTATAACGTCACTCCACCCAACCGCTTGACACTCTTCTTGCTCGAATACAGCTTCATCAAATCCATGGCATCGCTCGTCTTCTCTCTCCCTCATACTCCCTCCCTCACCACTCTCCACTAACTACACATGGCTCTTGTTGTGGAGTGGGATGGCCACCGGCAACCCCCTCTCTTTTACGAGGTGGGAGGGTCAAACTGACTCTCTTGCTATAACTATGCATGGTTTAGTTGTTCACTACATACGTTTTGATTGGTGCACTACCAGGTATGAATCGTTCCTCTTTTGGCAATTGTCATTGACTACTCATTTTGTAAGTTGCTTGGTAACCTCAACATGTCTACCATACACATTTTGTACCACATAACACCTAGATTAGTTTGATTATCTTCTCAGGAAAATGATGCTATTCTAATGGAGACAGAATGTAAGTTCTCCCTGTTACGTACCAGACGTACACAAGTCCCTAATCTTTCTAAGTGGACATTTTTGTTAGTACACAAACAGCCCACCGTGTCTCGGGACCTCGATATTCACTTTGAAGGTCAAGGGCAAACCGACCAACTGCCCTTGCCTCCGGTGAAACTTCCCGAACCTTTTGACAACTTTGACCACTCTTGCGAATCTACGACAGAAGTGACACGACCTTTCGGTCTACTTCTTGACGCACCGACACGAATCTGGATTTATAAAGATGCATCACGTATCTTCACCGCCGATTTTCAAAGACCCCCGACTTCGTGGCGGACCTTCTCAAATCCGACCACTCACGATGCGACTCCGTAACCGATAAAAAAATATGTCGACCGATCGCCCATCTCAACGGCTCATATTGCGTGGATGATGGTTAAGGAGATCACAAAATTGACAAGGAGTACAAAGGAGACCATCTAGTTATACTGCTACGAGTACAACTCAAGGGTTGTAAAGGTCACAAGACAGTCTTGGCACTACCAGACAGAGAATTTTCAAAAAGTTTTGTAAATAACGACATGGTTTGGAAGCTGGGCTTGCAGACCAACCAAGAGTGTTAAAGGAAAGATTTTTGATAGACGACTGCATATCCATCAACTTAACGAACCTCTTCGACTACAAATCAGAGATCTGCACAACGTCATGGTCTGGAAAAGTTGCCCAATGAGCAACCACAAAATCATCCTCTTGCGATATTTCGACATCGACACAATCCGCAGGTGGGCTGGAGTAGCGGTTCAGTCTATGTTAGCATTTATGGCAGAAAACGACATCCACCTCTAATCAAGCGACCCACAATGCAACGGCAATTACGAGAAGCGACAGAGGTAGAAGCAGCAGAGGAAGTCGTAGCAGCCGTAAAACACCAACTGACATCTCTGGACGTGCCTAAGAGATATCTATGACACGGAGATTAAGCATGCCTAGTCCACATGAAGTCAAGTAGAGTGGAAGAAGGCACATGAGTCGAAGCAACCACATTCGACTCAATACCTGAGAATTTGGCAGCCGTTTCGAAGACGTTAACACCAATCAACAAGGAGTTTGAAGGGGTTTTTCTCAACAAATTACCCCAAAAGTTACCTCCGCAACGCAAAAAAACATCAACCACCAGATGAACCTGAATCTGGGCCGCATACGTATGGTAAAGGAGACCTATTACATGACCGACCACAAGCTGGCCGAACTCAAGAAGCAGTAGGAAGAGATGCTCAATCAGGGGTTCGTTAGATCCTCCATGTCACCCTACGTGGTACTTACACTTTTTGTGAAAAAAAAACTGGAGAGATGCGAATGTGCACGGACTACCGAGCATTGAGTGAAGTGACCATCAAGAATTGCCACCCTCTTCAGTGAGCAAATGAAATTTTTGAACAGCTCCACGGGGTCTAAATGACCAGCAAAATCGGCTTACACAACGGCTATCATCAAATCCACGTATCTGATAAGAAAATCTAGAAGACAGTATTCCACACTAGATACGGGCACTTCTAGTTTACATTCATGTCGTTTGGACTCACGAATATCCTTGCAACATGCATGGCGGCGATGAACAACATGTTTCGCCTGTTCATTGATAATGTTTTTTTCATATATATCAAGGACAGTCCGGTGTATTGCCAAACCCCACAGGAGCACAATGGACATCTTTGAAAGGTTCTCAAGATTTTACAAAAAGAGACAATTTTCAGAAAAATCTTCAAATGTGACTCTGGTCGCCGTTGGATCAAGTTTCTAGACCACATTATTAGTGATGGAAAAATCACCATGGATCCAAGAAAGGTGAAGGTGGTCGCTGATTAGCCGATGCCAATCAATTTTTGGGACGCCCAAATATTTCTAGGTTTCTGCAATTACTGCCATCAATTTTTAAATGATTACATCCAGGTCTCAACGCCTCTCTCTGATCTCACTCATAAAATCACCGAGTGAAATTGAAGGAAAACAAGAAGAGTTCAACTCTTTGACAGATACTCTGACCGTGGCGTCAACCTTAGAGTTGGTAGATCCAAGAGCGGACTACATCATGGCCATCGATGCATCCAATTGAGCAATCGGCGTTCTCCTCCAAGACAATAGCGGAGGAGAACAACCGGTTGCATACATGTCGTAAAATTTGCACAGATTGGAACTAAACTACATAGTACACGAGAAAGAAATGTTCATCGTCGTGTACGCGTTTAAAGCATGGCAGTGCTACTTGGAATGTTGGTGATACATCGTCCGCATCGACCATCATACACTAAAACTTCTCAAGACATGTCTGAACCATCGACAAAATCAATGGATGGAGTTCCTTGAGTCCAACTACGTCTATACCATCAAGTACCATTCTGGAAAAACTAATCCAGTGGATGCTCGGAGTCAGCGACCAGATCTGCTGACTGAGATCAGCACACTACTCGTCGAACAAGACACAAACCTAACGAGGCTGTTTGCGAAGGGATACGACGAGTTCGGGGGGATCTGCTTTGATGAACCCTATTGGCGAAAAAAATGTAATCAACAAGTCCTTATTCAAGGAATGCCACGACATCGGTCCAGGTGGACATTTTGGCAAGTACAAGATGCTCAATAATCTAGAGAAATACTACTGGTGGGAGAAGACACAGACCAACGTGGCAGTCATCTGTATGTCTAAAGAGCCAAAACAACATTCCCGTGGTTGACACCCACCGTAGGAATTTCTTCAATATTTGGGAGGAAACACACCAAAATATCGCGAAGAAACAAGCAGCTATGAAGCAAGCAAACGACCGACATTACAATGATGACATGTTCAAAATTGGTGATTTCGTCTTTCTCAGCTTGGCAAAAATCAAGCTTCAAGGAGAGGAATTCCTGAAACTCAATTAGAAACTAGCCTGAATATTCTCGAAGTCCCTCAACTTCTCGGCATAGTTTCTTGAAGCAACCACTCAATGCCCAACCTCACACGCGGTGCTTGGCTTGAGCACCAAGGATAAGAAAATGCCTCATTCTCATTCTCGGCATTGTATATATGTGCTCGAATCACCCAAAAAAAATTCATTGAAGCACACTCAATGCTTAACACAACTTTTCCATTTGTCGCAATTCCCCGAATTGTCTTTTGTCTCGTACCTCATCCATGTTATCCACCTATGTTCCGCTTAGGGTAACACTTGGTATCAAAGCACAATGGTGTTGTATAAGAAACCAACACATGAAATAAATCACAACAACCGTGCATAAGTTTTCAATGTATCTCCACTATTAAAAATATTACAAATCTCACGAAGACAACGGTGAAAAAAGCAAGCAAAAAGGCGACAACAAGCGGCAACTTCTGTAGTGAATGGCACAATATCGATGAACCGGACGGCCAACTGGGTGACGGTCGACTCGGGCTCGGAAAACCCTTTGCCTTCGCAACTGCAAACGTATCGACACGTGGCATGATGTGTAGCATGGCAGTGCCACACCGACCGGTCGAAGGAGCCATGTGGCTCGAGCGGGGTCACCTGGAATTGTGGGCGGTGAGAAGGGATGGCTTGAGGGACGGACATCCTCAAGCACCGCGGTTTTGGCCTAGTCGGCCAAGGATTTCATCGAATCCATGACATTGGTATGAGATCTCTAGGGCTCGAATCCCACATTGGTATTACTGGAGATGCCAAGGCGGCTCTCACTCCTAGTCAATGATTGTGTAGCGTGGTTGTGCCACGCTGACCGGCCGAAGGAGCCACGTGGCTCAAGCGGGGTCACCTTGGACCGTGGGTGGTGAGGCGAGATGGCTTGAGGGTCAGAGACCCTCAAGCCCTGCGGTTTTTGCCTAGTCGGCCAAGGATTCTGTCGAAACCTTTACACAATGGGAGGCATTGGCCAACAAGTGCGAATCAATGAGGACATGTCCCAGAAATTATCGGCACTCGAGAGCCAACACCCATATTCTAAAAAACGTCAACATGGTGATGGAGAAACTTCAGATTTCTTGTGTGCACAAAGTAGTGGTCATCGAGAAAATTTTACCTCTCTCGAGTGAAATCCAAACTCGACTGGCGCTCCCTGAGAATTCCAATCCACAAACTCCAATGTACCGATGGTCGTCATGTGGCTGATGAGTTTGGAGGTGTACTTTACAATTTCGGAAGTCAACAACGACAATAAGAAATCTGACTGTGTAGCCTCACTTAAGCATGGCACGACTTTAAGTTGGTGATCCAATCTAGAGACCATCCAATGGCAACAAGAGTACTGTGACCCGTTCAATGGCTTACACAACCGCTCTCACATCCTCGACCGCAAGTGTACTACCTCTCGGGCACATAATTCCGATGAGGAATGATAACCTCACGCCACCTGAGAATTGGAGTAACTTTGAGCGCACTACCGTTGCTCGCTTTGGAAATCTAAATGAGAAGTCCAATATATGGTAGAGGTTTCAACGCCTACATAAACAGTCTAGCATGGAAGAGTATATGCAACATTTCTGCAAAATCATCAAAAGTAATGAAACTTCCCTTGGCAATTTCTATTTCTAGTACAACAATGGCCTCAAGCAAGATATTCCACAAACAATTTTAAGTTTTGGTATCCAAGAAGACCTTCCGCAAATGATAGCAGCAGACGATCGCATCAACAGTCCCAACTATAACTCTCGAATGTAGGAATCCAAGGGCTCATGATCCTAAAGCCACAACTCTTGTCGGGGTGGAGGAAATTCGCAGATGGCAGTAATCTTGTCTCGGATAGAGATTGATGCCATAAAACAACGTGATCAATGGCTATAATGGACTTGCGGGAAGCCGGGTCATGTCTCGTGCAAAGATGTAGAGAGAAAAATGAACAGTCGGGAAACAACAAAGGACAAGGGTAACATCTGAAGCTCTTTTCTGGTCAGAAATTCTACGCTGCTCAGTCGCCCATCTAAGTGGTGCACATCATCTTAGACAAGGGTTGGAAGTGGGAAAGTTTGACGAGGGATATGAAGACAACCAAAAAGCAATACTCATGCGAGTACAACCGAGGAATTGTAAAAGTCGTAGAGCGGTACCGGCACTGCTATATGGAGGAGCTTCTCATACCTCTGTAAGCAACGACGTGGTTTGGAATCTGGGTTTACGGACCAAACTGGGAGTGTTTGAATGAAAAACCGTTGACAAACGATTTCAGATCTGTCGACTTTACTAACCACTCAAACTGTAAATAAGAGATCTTCACGACGTAACGGTCTGGAGAACTTGCCTTATGAGTGACTGCAAAATCATCCTTGGACAAGATTATCTATACCGGCACTATTTTTACGTGGACTAGAGCAGCAGATTGGTCTATGTCAGCATCGTTGAAAAAAATACACCTAACTCTTGCCGAGCGACCCATGACGCAACGGCGGTAACATGAAGCAGCAGAGGTGGAAGTAGAAGAGGAAGTTGCGGCAGTCACACAATTCTAACAGATATCTCTAGACATGGTCAAGAAGTACCTGGAGCACAGAGCTAAAGCATGGCTAGTCTATGTGGAGGAAAGAGAAATGGAAGAAGTCGCAAGTGTCGAAGCGACGACATCAGCCTTAACACCTGAAAAGTTTCCAACGGTATCAGAGGAGTATGCAACACTTGTCGAGGAGTTCGAAGGGGTTTTCCCCCACAATCGGCCCCGAGAGCTACCTTGGCAGTAAAACATCGACCATCAGGTAGACCTGGAGCCGGACAGCAGACCAACGCTAAAGGGGACATATTGAGTGATTGATTACGAGCTGACCGAACTCAGTAAGAAACTGGGCGAGATGCTCGATGAATGATTCATTAGACTTTCCACATCGCCATACACAATACCTATACTTCTAGTGAAAAAGAGAACCACAAAGATGCGAATGTGCGTGGACTACCAAGCATTGGACAAAATCACCATCAAGAATTGCTACCATTATTGCAAGCAAAGAAACTTTTCGACCATCTCCGCAAGGCCTTTACTCTCCACAAAAGTGACCTACGCATTGACTATCATCAGATCACCGTATGGTAAGGACTTCAAGGAGACAGCATTTTACACCATATACGATCATTTCCAGTTTGTGATCATGTCGTTTGGAATCACCAATGCCTGCACAAAAATTTTGGCGGCCACGAAGGACATATTCCACCCGTACCTACACGACTTTGTCGTCGTGTACCTTAACGACATCCAGGCGTAAAGCCGCACCCTCAAGCAGCACCATAGATATCTCCAATATGTTCTTGAGGTTTTACAAAGAGAAATTTATTTGGAAAATTCTCAAAGTACGATTTTGGTCGTCATAGAATTGAGTTTCTGGGCTACATCATCTGCGGCGAACGGATTACCATGGACCCAAAAAAGGTGGATGCGATCTTTGATTGGCCGACACCCACAAATGTTTTGGGTCTCCGAGTACTTTTCGTCTTTTGTAAATACTACCGTTAATTTGTGAAGGACTACGCTTGAGTGTCAGCGCGTCTCTCCAATCTCAGTGAAAGAACCCATCGAGTGGCATTGGGAGGACAACAAACAAGAAGCCTTCAGGTCTTTGAGAAACGCGTTGACCTCGTCTCCAACCTTACGATTGGCACTTCCATTGGTGGATCATATCATGGCCACCAATGCATCCGATTGAGCCATCGGAGCCCCAGAACAATGGCTGTAGAGAACATATGTCGAGAAAAGTGAACGGACCGCAACTCAATTACGCGGTGTGTTGGTTTTTGCACATCTCTCATTGTGCTCTGTTGTGTCCTCCCGGCTTGTGTACATCGGCGTGCAGATGACTGACGGCGAGACTCGACGCTGATGGAGTGTCGTCCGGTGGAGCCGACGC
>SZWC01026480.1:14794-28544 GCA_023375785.1 Penium margaritaceum
CGCCCCCCCCCCCCCCCCTCCCTCCCTCGCAGCACATTTCCCCACCATGCAGCCGCCCTGACACAAGCTCTCTCTTTCCTGCACACGCACTCCAACGCCTCTGTACTCATCAGGATGACGATCAACGGGGATCCGTCAGCAGACTCCATGATCCCGGCGTATGCACACGAGATCGTCGAAATGGCCACAGATCCCGACATCGACGCATGGTACGCAAAAGCCGTGGGCGCTGGGGACGTGAACGGGGCCATCCAGGAGAATGCCGACCTGTGCAACGGTGTCTACGAGGATTCGAAAAACCGTCTGAAATGGAATTATAATCCGAAGAAGCAGCTGTCGCCTTGGAATGTCTACGGCGTCAATGGCTTCCGCCATTTCATCTACTACAATGTCAACCTCAAACTCCAGAAGTGTGTCCTGCAGAATTAAGTCACTGCGTTTCCACCTTTCTCCTTCCTCAACGTTCCTCAATCTTCTTCACTTAGGCGGGGACTGGTGCGGAGGGGTCCGCAGCAATATTTCACAGTAGGTCACTCTGCGGCAGTGGCATCAGCAGGGGCATCAGCAGCAGCAGCAGCAGCAGCAGCAGAAGCAGAAGCAGATGCAGGTAGCCCTCCAGCCATATTCTGCAAGCAGGTGTCTGGAGTGAGAGGGAGGGAGAGAGGTGGAATGGGCATCATCGGAGAAGAGGACAACCATGCAAAGGGGCATGCATGTACTATGGAGAGAAGAGGGGTGCTGCTGCTGCAACTGCTCTTCCCCATTGGGTGTAGCAACCCAAGGGGAAAGATGTCTACCTACATCGGACGCTTTGCACGACGTCATTGCAACAGTCAGCCGTTCGATGCTGGGACTGCGGTTATTCCAAGTGGTGGATGCTGCGCCACTGGCGAGGTGGTTTGTGACAGCCAGAGGGGGTGGTGTCTTGCCGGAGGAAAAACGGCAGCGACCTTTTGCAGTTTTTTTTTGTCTCCGTTTTCCAGTCTCTGTTTTTCAGGTGCAGTTTTCCAGTCTCGGTTTCTCAGTCTTGAGAGCGTTTCAGTGGAAAGTGGCACACAGCTCTGCCGATGATTTGATTTGGAAGCCAGACCACGTGGCTCTCCTCACGGCATGCTGCTCGCATGCTGCTAGGGTCTGCTGGGAGCGATTCTGCCACTGCCGTGGGAGGAGCATGAACACCCCTTCACTGAAGCCCATGCTACTGCCGTGGGAGGAAGCCCGGGTTTCATTTTTCTGAAGTACTTTGCAAAGCGTATAGAAAAAATAAAACCTGACATGGGAGGAAGCCCGGGTTGAGGGCACGGGAGGGGCTTCTGGCAGCATGCAAGCAGTTGTCTAGCGGTTTTGAGGAGGACAAGGGAGAGACTTTGGAGTGTTCTGCATGTGCCTGCTTGAGCGTTCCGGAGCCTACTTCACACTACTTCTGCCTACTTCAGGCTACTTCTGCCTACTTCAGACTACTTCTGCCTACATCAGACCACTGAAGTCTATAAACACCCCTTCATGATTCAACCTACTTCAGCCTACGTCAGCCTACTTCAGCCTACCTCAGTCTACTTCAGCCTACCTCAGCCTACTTCAGCCTACCTCAGCCTACTTCAGCCTACTTCAGCCTACCTCAGCCTACTTCAGCCTACCTCAGCCTACTTCAGCCTACCTCAGTCTACTTCAGCCTACTTCAGCCTACCTCAGCCTACTTCAGACTACCTCAGCCTACTTCAGCCTACGTCAGCCTACTTCAGCCTACCTCAGCCTACTTCAGCCTACGTCAGCCTACTTCAGCCTACCACAGCCTACCTCAGCCTACCTCAGCCTACTTCAGTCTACCTCAGTCTACTTCAGCCTACCTCAGCCTACCTCAGCCTGCTTCAACCTACTCTGGCCTACTTCAGCAATGTTCAGCCTATTTCCACTGTTGCAACAGAGCTTAAAAAATCGATTTCTGGTGTCTCCAGCAAACAGCAACTCCTACAGTGCCGACTTCAACTCATCAAGCTCAAGCCTCTCGAGCTTACCTTAGCCTACTTCAGCCACTGTAGGGTGCAGAAGCCCATGTGCTTTACATCTGAAATTCAGCTGTGAATCTCAGCCTCGAAATGCATCGCCTGGAGAAAATTCATCTGCGAATGTACTATAACCTAAAGAAAAATTCTATGGCTCTGACTCGTTTGCGAGGCAACATACTACTTTGGTTTTTAACCAGCCGTGATGCGGATTGGATCTCCAGTGTGCATGTTCTTTCAGAGCAGAAAGTTGCCACCATGGTTGTAGTATGCCAACAACACCATGCCTCTGAAATTTGCATATTTTGTGTGCCGTGTTACAATAATTTTGGAAGTTCCACCAATGAGGATACAAGCAAGCCCTTTCTGCATTGGCCATCCATTGTTGACATTGACCGAGGGACGGACGAGAGCGACTAGTGTTGTCCAGGTAAAGGATATTTCAAGAAAGTGAAAGCTGGCTTGATATAAATGTCCAGGTCATAGCCTCTCACATATGGAATGCCCCATTGTCTTGCCCCACATGCACTCACACACATGTACAGGGAATTGAGTAACATGACTGCACCTTAAGACCTCTCAATCAAAAGAGTGTTGTTAAGTCAGTGTTGGTGATCTCTGCACTTGACGCCATTCACATGCAGGCGGGCTACAATGGTCGCCGTCTGCCTTGGTGGTCTTGAGAAACTTCATGGAACCTTCCTAACTGCTTGCCACTTAACTTGGCGTCAGTGTGTGATGACAGTCACAAGTCATGCACAAAACTGCAAGGGTTTGGGAAGGGACACGTTGAGAGTGCCAAGAAACTCAAATTGAAAGTACACAGCATAAATACATGCCGCGGAGCACGGCGGGTGACGCACGCCGTAGTGTCAATTTGTCCTAAAACCGGCCCAAAACCACTATTTTGGCCGTAACTCTGTGCACAAGTATCCAAACAAAACACCGTCTCGAACTAGAGATGCAAAATCTCGAGCCAGACGCTACGATTTGTCACACGCACAGGTCCGACATCGATCACTCGACAGACAATGTAAAACATGCAAATCCAGCTCATAAGCCATTCCACAGAGAACACTCTAGCGACTGTAGAAAAACTGCAGAGCATCCCAGGAAGCACTCGGGATGTTGTGGCAGCTGTCTGACAGGTGCTGGTGGGTGGAGCCACCACTCGTCGGTGCTCCGGCGCCAAGTGGGTCCGCATCAGGGATCTGCGTCACACTGGCCATGTCGTAGGTGCTCAACACATCTGTAGACCCTCACCATGTCGCCATGCTCTCCAGTGTTGCTGCTCCACACCACCAGTATGGGGTATACAGGTAATCACCATGGTCGTCGCTCATGACGGGTGGAAACCACACAAACCAACACTCCCCCTGGCTGACATAGCCGTCACCACAACGATGACTGACTGAAGGTAGGGAAGGATCGCTCACAAAACTATAGTTACTAGGAAGTTGCTTGGTTAACCCATGTATGGTGGGGCAGGTGAGCACAACGACCAGTGTAGCGTAAGACACGCCATGGATGCGGTAACTTGCATTAGAAAGGTGCACTCGACGAAGACAGAGCAACTGAGAGAGAGAGAGAGAGAGAGAGAGAGAGAGAGAGAGAGAGAGAGAGAGAGAGAGAGAGAGAGAGAGAGAGAGAGAGAGAGAGAGAGAGCAAGGTTACAACCGGTGAGCACACACCCACCACGAGCATCAAGCTCGGGTGAGCGAGTGCCGCCACCCGGGGGTCGAGCCCGACCACTTGGAATAACCGAGGGCGGCTACTCACCGATGCACGGCCAAGACCGGCATGGTGGCCCCCTAAGGATCAACACCCGGGAAATATGCAGCTCCTTGAGCACATGCAAGGCAAGAGGACATAATGCAGGGCACGGCAGTGAGAATGTACGGGCCCTAGCATCTACCGCATCACAAAATCATAGAGAATCATAGAGAGTAATGCAACGGCCACACGTATGCCACAAGGCACTCCAGGAACAGGCAGCAGCAATGGCTTGAGGGCATCAATGGCTCCAGTCAGAGCGAGCACGCCTGATGCTTCCTCACGTAGGGCCATTGTCACTTAATCTGTACATGTGTGTGCAGAGTGTGGGAGGCAAGAGGGCATAGAGTTGTGACTGGCCAGCGAAATTCAACACTCCCCCATGACCTGTAGACAACCAACCCATACACATGAGACGAAAACAAGAGAGGATCACGAGAGGTGATAGAGATGTACTGGAACCAATCAACATGGGTCATGTGGACAGATGTGACCAACATAGTGAAAAACACTTTTGAAGACATTAGGACTGACTGCCTTAGTGAGAAAGTCAGCTCTCTGAGACTGTGTGTCCACCCAAGCAACTTGGACGATGCCAGCGACAATGCACTCACGAACAAAATGGTGCTCCACATTGATGTGCTTAGTGCGTGAATGATGCATGCTGCTGTTTTCAACAATGGCCTTTGTGCTTTGATTTTCGTAGCACAGAGTGATGCAACGGATGGGTACACGTAGTTGTTGCAGCAAACGGCACAGCCAGACAGCCTCACACGTGCCTGCACCAAGAGCAACATACTCAGCCTCAGCAGTGCTGCGAGCAACGCACCCTTGTTTACCACTTTTCTAGGAGACTGCAGTACCACCGACCAGAAAGATATATCCCGTTCGACTGCGGGCATCAGAGTCATGCGCCCAGTCACTGTTTGTGAAGACGTCCACCACAACTGAGGACTGCGCACGAAAGTACAACCCAATGCGAGGGGTGGAGAGGGCGTAGCGTACTACCCGCAATGCTGCCTCAAGATGACGCTCACGGGGACACTTGGAGAACTGGGACAGGAAGTTCACAGCAAATTCCACATCAGCCCGGGTGGTCGTGGCGAGGTACATCAAGGAGCCAAGGACACGGAGGTAATCAGTCACATCAACCGTCTCTCCCAGTGTGGACACCTCCCGAGATTGCAGTAAGGACTGACCAGCGGGTGTCATGGGAGTGGACGCCGTGGGGACTGATGTGAGGAGCGGGGCAAATCACTCCCCCAGGCTACGTACATACGCAGCCTGATGGACGTGCAAAGTGCAACGCCCACGGTCACGTTTTAGCTCCATGCCAAGAAAGACACGAGCCGGACCAAGATCCTTCATCTGGATTAGGGCCTTGGCCGCCGCGACAGATGCGGCGTCAGGAGAAGCAATGAGGAGGTCGTCCACGTAGACAAGAATGGCGACAAGTGGCTTGGTTGGGACACTGAGGAACAACGCAGGGTCCACAACGCTCCTTTTGTACCCCCCTTTTTCAAGGGTCGATGTGATCTCTTGGTTCCAATAACGTGGGGACTGTTTCAGGCCATAGATGGCCTTGCGCAAGCGCCATACCCGGTTTGTTCCATATGAGAAGCCGGGTGGCTACACCATGTAGATCTCCTCGTCCAACCTACTGTGCAGGAAGGCATTGTTGACATCTATCTGCTCAAGCTCCCAGTCATGCTGGGCAACCAGACTCAGGAGAGCCCTGGTTGTGGTGTAGCGACCAACCGAGGCAAAGATCTCGTCAAAGTCTACACCGGAGATATGAGAAAAACCCTTTGCAGTGAGACGAGCCTTGTACCGTTCAACTGTGTCGCCAGGACTCAGCTTGCGTCGGTATACCCATTTGGCAGCAACTGCCTTGCGACCCGGTGGGAGGTCGACAAGCTCGTATTCACCATGCTCAGACTGTGCATCCAGCTCGGCCTTCATGGCCTGCTCCCACAACGAGGAATCTGAGGCCGTGCGTGCTGCATGCACAGTCAGGGGCTCGGGGGGCAGCGGGGAGAGCCCATCGGCAGCAAAGCACGATGCAACATACCCAGCTACAGATGAGGAGAGAGCTGAGTGGAACTCTTCCTCGATAAGCGAGTAGCCAAGTGCAGTATTGGGGTGCATGACAGACGCCGCAGTGGACAGAGCAGAGGTAGCCAGGCCGAGGGCACGGAGACCAGGGTCACCAGAGACCACGGGTTGAGACTGAGAGGGGAGTGCCCGGAGGCGCCCACCACGAGTGTAGGGTGATACCGGTGGGATGGATGGCACACGCACGGAGGAGGAGGGAGCAGCAGAGTGCTTCTGCACAGACGGAGGTGGTGAGGCCAGAGGGTCGGAGAGAGATGGTGGCGGGGACATGGCGCCAGTTCGAGGAACAGAAGAGGAGACAGAGGGTGCAAGAGAGACATAGGGCTCAAGAGAGAGCACCAGGAGAGGTGGGAGACTGGTAGGGAGAAGGCGAGGACAGAGGAGCAGAGGAAGCAGAGGGAGAAGAAGACAGAGATGGAGAACTTCGTTCTGTCGACGAGGCAACAGAGGGTGGCAAGGGATGCACAGAGGGGAGAACAGGAGGCCCAGAGAGCAGAGGACCACCCCCACCCCGAGAGGGCGGAGAGAGGGACCAACAAAAGCCAGGAGAATCACGCTCAAACAGGTGTTCAAAGAAGAGGGCGTCACGAGATTCAATGACACGACATCAGGAGGGGTCCCAGAAGCGCCACGCTTTGGAGAAGGGAGAAATTCCCAGAAAGAGGCAGAGCCGACCACGAGGAGACAGCTTACCGTCGTGTTGGTCCGAGGGAACCCACACAGAGGCAAGAGACCCCCAGACACGTGCAAGGCGGAGGTCAACACGTTGACCAGTCCAGCGTTCGAAGGGGGTGACAGAGTGGGGAAGGGGGTCATGAGGGACACGGTTCCAGACCCAAGTCATGTAGGACATGGCCTCAAAGGCAAAGAGAGGGGATTGCCCGGAGGCAGAGAGGAGAGAGCGAACACCATCAGCGAGGGTGCGGTTCCAACGCTCAGAGACACCATTTTGCAGGGGGGTGTAAGGGACAGAGGATTTAACCCGGAGACCACACGATTCAAGGAAGCGAGAAGTAGGACCAAAGAACTCACCACCACGGTCGCTACGAAACACACGCAAAGGCCGAAGACAGGCACACTCAGCCTGCGATAGCCAAGACTCAAGGACATCAGTGACATCACTTTTGTGGCGAAGGGCAAAGATCCAACGGTAACGAGAGAAGTCGTCGGTCAAGCATTGGACGTAATGGCCAAGGCCACCAAGGAAGTCATGGGGCAACGGACCCATGACGTCAGCGTGCACCAGATCGAGAGGGTGAGCGGTAGTGGACTCAGAGGTGGAGAAAGGGGACCGGTGCATTTCCACACTGGCACAGTCAAGATAGGTGGTCATACAGGGTGGAGCGAATGTGGCAGGGTCACGGCCAAGGGCGGGCCGAAGGCGAAGAAGGCGCTGGATGGCAGCAGTGTGAATGTGGCAGAGACAGCAATGCAGGAGGTCAGCATGTACGGGAGACAGGGACGGAGCGACGTGAACAAGGGCAGAAGCAGCGGAAGACGAGGGCAACGTGAGCGGAACACGGAACAGGCGATCACACCGCATGCCACAAAGAACAACATGGCCAGACGAGTGCAGAGAGATAGAGGCAAGGCCACGGCTGGAGGAGAAGTCCATGCCCTAGTCGTCATGGGTGGTCACAGAGAGAAGGCTGACCTCAAGTTCAGGCACGTACAACACGTCAGGAAGGTAGACAGTGCCACCAGGACCGACAAAACGGACAACACCAACACCATGAACAGGGAGCAGCTGGCCGGAGCCTGTGCGCACGGAGCAAACATACTGAACAGGACCAAGGGACATGAAGGAGGAGCGACAGGAGGTCATGTGATGTGTGGCCCCGGAGTCAATAATCCAGAGGCCAGGCGAGGCACGAGTGCAGGGGAGAACAAGACAGACAACGACGGTGCCACGGGCAGATGGAGAGGGCATACAACCAAGACGAGTGGAGAACGTGTGTGACTGCCAATCTTCAATCGAGGCACAATCATCAGGTAAGTCCCCTTGAACACGACCAGAGGAGGCACCACAAAGAGTGACCTCAGAATCACAAACAGACACACGTGACTGGCCACTCACACTCTCACCTCCCTGAGAGCGAAGGTGAAGGAGCTCTGCCAGTGTACGCTCAAGGGTACGCTCTTCGTCTCGGTGATCAGAGGAGCGCTCCGAGGAACGGTCTGAGGAGCGGTCAGAGAAGTTCCCGTCGTTACGAGCCCAGTGTGGCACGTGGTAGTGAGAGGACGGGGGACCGAAGTGTGGAGGGCCAGATGGAGGAGGAATCCAGCCCCAGGGGCTTGGAGCTGGAGGCGTTCGTTGAAGGGGGACAAGCGTGGTGGAGAGTGATGAGGCAGAGGACGACAAAGAGGACGATGCGACTTTCATGGCAGCAGCGGTAGAGGAGGCGGCGGCACCAGTGTGGGCCCAGTGGGCGCGCATGGAGGAGGCCAGGTGGGCATCGTCACGACGAGCAGGACATCTTGGTGAAGAGTGGCAAGAGGCGCCACAGTTCCAACAGGTGACTTCAAGAGCAGTGGGGGCCGAGTTCTTGCCACCGAGGGAACCCCCACGGCCTTTGCCCCCACGGCCGCCACCACGGCCGGACCCACCAACCCCCCCGAGAGGCACTCTGAGTGGAGTGCGCTATTGCCTGTGAAGAGGAGGAGGAAGAGGAAGCTGCGGCAGAGGAGGAAGAGGAGGAGGTGGTGACAGCAGCCAATGCAGCACTATGCATGCGCTTGTTTTGCAAGGCATTCCACCAGTCGATGAGGCGCGAGACAGTGAAGTCAAAGAGAGGGCCGATTCCGGGTGGGGAATCAGTAGGAACAGGTTCAGAGGCAAGACGTTCAAGTTCCGCCTGCGAGACGTGCAGGTACAAGTCAGGCAACTCTGGAATGAGGCCAGCAACGATGGACAAGCAGGCTGAGAGACGTGCAGGTACAGGTCAGACAACTCCGGGGGCAGCCATGCCAAGGTCCTGGAGCAAGAGCAAACTGCGCACCCAATACTTATCTACCGTCTCATCAGTACGCATCTACAATGTGTTGAACTGAACAGTGAGCGCACTCTGGGCGGCGTGCCCAGTCACTGTTTTGTGGCGGCGGATAAGAGCGTAAGCGCCGACGGGATTAGCAGGGGTATCGCGGGATGGGTCCGCGTTGTACGTACCAATGTCGTCGAGAAGATTATCAGGGCCAACATTGATGAGTGCCCGCACGGCGCGAGGGCCTCTGTAGACTGTGGCACAAACGGCGGCTTGGCAGGAGAGTAGTACTCCCAAAGGAGCTCCCCCTGGGCCCATGCGCTGAAGTGGGTCTCCCAAGATGTGAACGTGGGCTTAGGCATGAACTGTGGTGGTGGCATTTCAAAGTCTTTCTGGCGAGCTGGGAGCAGAGCACGGGCAAAGGCTGCTGCTGAGAGAGAGGGAGAAGAGGATTTTGCAACTGCACCATGAGGAGGAGCCGATGAGTCTGTTGAGCCAGACTCTGTGGTAGGAAGGACTGCAGCAAGGGCTGGAATAGAACACAGTCACTCAATGACTAAGGTGGCCACTGTGGCCGCTAGCTTGTGCTGTGCTTCCCGCCCCTGACGGAGCTCATCTTCAGCTTTGCGACGCTCTGCTTGTGCCTCACTAAGAGCGGCCTGGAGGGCCTTTATAGTCTCCTCCGGTCTAGGCATGATGAGAGAAAGGAACTGTGAGTACAGGTGGAGTGAGATGAGAGTACAAAGGGGGTGCAAGAAAGTGCAACGTGTCCTTGTGGAATGCAGTGCTCACCGAGTTGGTGACGCAGAAGAAGTGTGAAGAGCAGTGGGACAACAGCTGCGATTGAGGAGAACAGGACCACCACCCAACCTGCAACCGCCACCGTGAGGCACAGGAGCCCCGTAGCGGTGGCTCCAGCAACTGCCGCAGAGGCTGATGCCACCAGAACGCCGGTGGTGATGTGTGGTGTGGTGTGACGAGGAGCACCAGTGGGCGTCAGCACTGCTATGGCGGTGGATGCTCGAATGGAGCCGACGGGACTAGAGGTAGCGTCTGCTACTATGGAGGCTGCCGTGGCAATAGATGCTGCTACTGTTGTGATCTGGGTAGCAATGTTTGCAGCGGCAGCTGCAAGTAGGGTGAGAGAGGTAGCTGTCTGTGCGTATGCCTCAGCTCCTCGGCCAACGGCTGTCTGCGTGGGAGCACGACAGGCCCTAGCCGTGGCTGCGAAAGTGGCCGCGGCACCAGTAGCTGCGTCAAGGATAGTTCCTGCTAGACCATTAGAGTTGGTGTGCACTAGGAGAACAAGAATGACGCCGGGCACCTCGGGTGCAATGGACGCCTCGGCTGATCCTGCTGCGGTAGGAGGAGGAGCCGAAGTAGGTGCAGCTGCAGGTTCGGCAGACTGAGACCTGTGAGAAGATTGCATCCTAGGTGATAGTGGCGGTGATGGTGGGAGGTCGTCTGGGGTGTACACCTGACGATCTATCTCCTCCCGTTCATGCTCAGCTGCTGTGTCAACGTCTTCCTGCCAGTACGTATGATCCAGCATGCACACCCATAGAGGGGTGTCATCATCGTCAGCCAGTGTGGAAGCTGAGTGGGCTGCTCTCGCAGCCGAGAGAGGCGCACCAGCTGCGGCACGGCTTCTTCGGATAAGGGATGCCACCTGCGCACCCACTTTGAAGAAGGCAGCTGCTGGCAGAGAGTAGTCAACATCAGTCGAGAGCGCAGCAGAGAGCGTAGGGCAGGAGAGGGCAACCGAGGACAGCCAAGGGCAGTAGAGAGCTCTGTAGCGTGCAAGAGGACAGCCACAAGAGCGCAGGATGCTGTAGTGAGTTGGAGACCCACCAGGAGAGGAGGCGGCACACAGAATGGCGCCAGCGGGTGTGGACGACCGCGGCTTAGGACTGCTGCTGGGGGATTGAGAACGAGCGCAGTAACACCCCCAGGTGTTGCTGTGTGGTGCCGAAGAACCGGCCAGCTGTGCAGATGCGCTGCTGAGGTGCCGAAGACTCGGGCACGGGCCAAGAAAGTCGCATGTGTGTGTGTCGCACTGAGGCTAACGGGCCACGATCGACAAGCTATGGGAGCGGATCCTCATCGCTCTGATACCAGTAGTTACTAGGAAGTTGCTTGGTTAACCCATGTATGGTGGGGCAGGTGAGCACAACGACTAGTGTAGCGTAAGACACGCCATGGATGCGGTAACTTGCATTAGAAAGGTGCACTCGACCAAGACAAAGCAACTGAGAGAGAGAGAGCGAGGTTACAACCGGTGAGCACACACCCACCACGAGCATCAAGCTCGGGTGAGCGAGTGCCGCCACCCGGGGGTCGAGCCCGACCACTCGGAATAACCGAGGGCGGCTCCTCACCGATGCACAGCCAAGACCAGCATGGTGGCCCCCTAAGGATCAGCACCCGGGAAATATGCAGCTCCCCCAGTACATGTAAGGTAAGAGAACATAATGCAGGACACGACAGTGAGAATGTAGGGGTCCTAGCATCTACCGCATCACAGAATCATAGAGAATCATAGAGAGTATTGCAATAGCCACACGTGTGCCACAAGGTACTCCAGGACCAGGTAGCAGCAGCGACTTGAGGACATCAATGGCTCCAGTCAGAGCGAGCATGCTTGACGCTTCCTCAGGTAGGGCCATTGTCACTTAATCTGTACATGTGTGTGCACAGTGTGGGAGGCAAGAGGGTATAGAGTTGTGAGTGGCCAGCGAACTTCAACAAAAACATCCTTTGTGAGAACCTGTGAAGCACACTTACATAGGTGCCCCCCCCCCCCCTCGCAGAGGGACTACGCTCATTGTTCGTCGTAAATACCAACCACATTACAAGGTCTCCTCGTGATAGAGCTGCAACCCAAGTGCCCGGGTCTCGACCATGCAAGAAGTCTATCACATACCCATGTGCCAAACACCATGCAAGGGGTACAGAGGAAGAAGATCTCCTCGTGACCCCAGAACATGTCTCTGGGTCTTCGGAGCGGGGGAGGGGGGGAAGCTCACGGTTAAGTTGGTAGACTTCATCAATAGTGCGGTCGCCCAGATTGGTTGGACGACGATGCTCATTGGTGAAGAGCAGGTGTGTGCCGATCTGGTGATTCTGTCTGCAGAATTCGCACGCATAGATGGACATGTGGACGAGGATGGGTTTGGCCGTTGGAGCATCTTTGATAGAGGCAGGCACTCGGAGGTAGTCCCGATCTTCATCATGACAGAAAGCTATGGCTTTCATCGTGCCATTGCGCGCTCCAGTGAGCGGGTTTTCAGAGTGGTGGAGCTGGAGTAGTTGCTTCATAAACGGATGGGTGGATGGCGGGATGACGAGCTCTGTGAATAGAGTAACGATGTTGTCCATGGTGTAGTAGTCGTGTTTGTGACGGATGACGATGGTCATGGTAGAGGGGTGAGGAGACAAGTGGTCCTCATACTCCGGGCTGGATTTGCGCACGCCGTTGATGAGGACAAGGGTGCCCTTATCATTGGGGGCATGGAAGGGGAGCAAGCGCATTGCCCGTGCGATGCTGGAAGCATCGGCTGCTGGAAGGATCAACAGATCCCTAGCAAATTTCTTGCAGTTGCGAAAGATGCTATCGCTACGTTGTGTGACAATTTGACTGACAAAATCTACAGAGAATGTTTTCTCCGCTATAAGCTTGCGAAGGAAAGCGTTGGTCACTACTGTGTGTAGGTGGGCCATGTCTTTTGGGATCAGTAGGTAGATGAGGCGGCCTGCTGTGGTGTCCTTGACTGCGAAAGCTTCAGCAAAGGCACTGGCATCCGACACTGATCTGTTCTGGGTGTCTATACCGCACTCTCATAGGCGGAGGAGTGCGTCGGGGAAGGTAGATCTGGAAGAGGTGGGGCGGGTTTTTGGGAGGGGCGGCTGTGACAAAATGCATGCAAGCAGGTGTTGGGCAGTAGGGCAGAAATCAACTGCAAGGGTCTGACCAACACGACACATCAACGCGTCCGGCTGCAAGCAATGTGCAGAGAGAGAGAGAGAGAGAGAGAGAGAGAGAGAGAGAGAGAGAGAGAGAGAGAGAGAGAGAGAGAGAGAGAGAGAGAGCAACTGAGCCCTGGGCAGACTACATACGGTCTCAGACTTGTGCACACCCACACGGCGCGCACAGGCGCACGATTTTCTAGCAGACCAAAACAGTGGCGGAAACATGGTTGTGGACATAACTTCTTGCAGACACGTCAGAACGACGAGTCGTCTGAACCAGACAGGCCACGTCGACAATACTACTTCCTGATAGGCTGCACAACTATGTGCTGTTCCACAGCAAGGATCTAGCTACGATAGATGTCTTCCGGGCGCTAGTTCATCCGTCGGTCTTGTGCCACCGTTGCCATGTCAGGGAACTGCACGTGGATGGACATGAGCCGAGGGGTCACTGTAAGCTGTGTACGACACACACGAAAACAGGCTGTGGAGTAGGTGCTGTGGTTGGCAATCCTGCCGCTTGTGGCATAGTGGTGGTGCTTAGGAGGGACTGCATTTCGGCGGGTGGGGGCGACGCGGTGGAGGCGGTGTGTTGCATTGTAGTCGTGTGCTGGTTGATGGGTGGAGCGGTGGGGACTGAGGGGACTACGGCTAGTGGCTGGTGTGCATGATTGGTTTCAGAGGGTCTGGCGCCACCATGGATGGCTGCCGCAGGGTGCATTATGCGGTGATTTCCAGCCGTGTCTTCACTGTCCCTGTCTGGGGAGAGTGTGCGCTTTCGGGAAGAGTTCTCGGAGGTAGTCTCTGTGGTGGGGTGGGCGAGGCCGATACTTCCATCGTCTAAAAGGATGACCTAGAGGTCGTCCATGTTGAAATCGGGGGGGTTGGCCATGTTGGGATTGGGAGGGG
>SZWC01026481.1:9800-21166 GCA_023375785.1 Penium margaritaceum
ATCTTGCTCTATGTTGATGATCTGCTTATTGCATCTGACTCCAAGTCTCTTTTGGACGATGTGAAGCAGTCCCTTGCTGCCAGGTTCGACATGAAAGACATGGGAGAGCTCAGTTACTACCTTGGCCTTCAGGTCAAGCATGACCGGCAGCAACAGACTTTGGATTTGTCGCAGAGCACGTACGTGAGCGACATCATCAAGCGCTTCAACATGGCAGGAGCGCGCAAGGCTGCGACACCACTGGAAGTGGGAGCGAAGCTGAGCACGACGCAGACTCCCCGCGGCATGCAAGAGAGCAGCCGCATGGAAGCAGTGCCGTACCAAGCAGCAGTTGGGAGCCTCATGTACGCAGCAGTCGGCACGCGCCTCGACATCAGCCAAGCAGTGGGAGTTCTCAGCAAGTTTTGCGCGAATCCGGNACAGCAGCAGCAGCCTTTGCCTCACCTTTAACGGCAACAACAGCCCCATCCTCATCGGCTACAGTGACGCAGATTGGGGAGGTGACCTGGACACAAGGAGGTCAACCAGTGGGTTTGTGTTTGTGCTCGGGGGAGGTGCAATCAGTTGGCGCAGCAAGAAGCAAGAGTGCGTCGCCCTCTCCTCCACCGAAGCAGAGTACATCACCTTGAGTGAAGCAGCAAAGGAAGCCGTGTGGCTGCGTGAGCTGCTGGCAAGCCTTGGACAGCAGCAGACCACAGCGACCACCATCTATTGTGACAACATGAGCGCCATTGCTCTGACCAAGAACGCCGAGTTTCACGCCCACACCAAGCACATCGACCTGCGGTACCACTTCATCCGCGAGCTCGTGGCAAAGCAGGTGGTGCAGATCAAGTTCTGCCCTTCAAGCATGATGTTGGCAGACTTCCTGACCAAGCCGCTGGCAGCGCACCGCTTTCAGCAGCTGAGGGGACACTGCGGACTTGTGTGATTTTTATTCTCGCAAAGTGGGAGAATGATGGATATGAGAGTGCCAGAAAGTGACAAAAAATAGGTTGCTCGATAAAAATCATCTGGCATAACAGTTGCATAGGGGATGTTTCACAGGTTCTAGTGCACTTGACGGAACTCAATTCGGAGTCCGTTTGAGTTAGATATGGATTTCCAAAGTTTGGAGATCATGAGTCGGGTTCAAGTGACGACCTGAGCACTTTGAGCTCAAATGGCGGCAGGATAATTGGCCAGGACGGCTGAGAGCGGCCTTCAAGGAGAAAAGACGGCTGGAGGACGTCCAAGAGACTTCAAGGAAGGACCAGTCTACGATTATTAGCCATGCAGGCCATGCGAGACATAATTCTCTTGTGTGACAAGGTGACTGCCGCTCATCCCGCTAGGCTAGGAGTGTGCTAGAGGGTGAGCTTTGACAGAGTGGATCTCAGTGCTCCCTTAGCCAAATGAGGCATATAAGGGCTTGTTAGAAAGCTGTGATGGTGTACTTTCTCACTCAAGAGTCGATTCAGACATTCGCATTCTCTGCAAACCTACATTTGCTTCCGTAATTTCTGTCTGTGCAACTTGCAACCCCCTCTCACAAACAGTTGGTCCTGCCTAGGCGGCTCTTAGTGAGCCTGATCACCTCCCTGAGGGCTGCCTCAGTTTCCATCAGCTTGCTCCTGGCTTTCCATTCAATTCCACAATGGTGCTTTCAATGCCCTCAAACTAGACCAAGGTAGTCTTGATATTTGATCAGCAGCCTAGGGTAGACTGGATGCTCTTCATGGCCATAAAAAAATCCAAAATCTGGTCAATTCCCATGCAACAGTGTCTCTTAAAGTGCTGAAGGGAAATTTGGGCACGAATAAGTTGCTTTGTATTGGGGATGCTTGTGATGTAACTCATCATTCATTTACCGAAGTGAATAAAGACCTTCTAGTGTACCATGTCGATAGGCAACATAGGACTAAAGACTAACAAGCATAATAACCTTTTTCCAACTGTTTTTCAAGACATAGTGAGAATATGCAAGGAAGCTTCCTAGCAACACTCCCGTTGACCAGGCGTCAGTGCCTGATCAGACGGTGACGACAGTCACAAGTCGTGCACCCAACGGCAAGAGTTTGGCTAGGGGACACAAGGCAAAGTGTCTGAATGCTTCAATAGCATTTGCAGAGAGAGAGATGACAAATGACAGGTCCATGGCATAAATACCTGCCGCGACGCACAGCGGGTGTCGCACGCGGCGGTCCAAGAGTTGTCCTAAAACCGGCCCAAAACCACTGTTTTGGCCATAACTCTGCGCACACATGTCAGAATGCTACGTCGTCTGAACCTAGACGTGCAAGATCACAAGACGGACGCTACGACTGGTCACATGCATGCATCCATCATCAGACGGTGGACACGCAATGCAAAAACATGCAAATCGGGCTCATGGCCAGTCCGCCGAAAAACTCCTGCCAGGACTTCCTGCTGAAAAAACAGCAGGAAGTCCCGGCATTGTCCGGGGCTCTGGAACGGTAGTCAGCCAGCTCCAAGCTGGTAGTCCGCCGCCAGTCGTTGCACCGGTGTCACCAGGGCCCGCCTGAGGGATCTGCACGAGTATGGACACGGCCCAGTGGTCACAGTAGACTGTACAAGAACGTCACAAATCACAACACTCCCCCATGACCCGATGGTACGCATGTCCATACACATGCAGCACTGGTACGAGTACAATAGTGTGTGTAAAACAGATGGGACATGGACACACATCCCACACTCAACCACTCTCAGGCATGGGGCGAAGCCCAACAGAACGAATGGCCACCGGGACCTTTCTGCGAGCTAGTGCCTTCGTCAAGAAATCAGCACGCTGCATGTCGGTGCCAACCCACATGACGGAGATCACATGTCTCTCCACTAGATCACGCACAAAGTGATGCTCAACCGCAATGTGCTTCCTGCGAGCGTGAAAGACACCGGAGTTCTCCACAATGGCGAGAGCACTCTGGTTGTCGCAACGAAGCACAATGGCGGGTACTGACTGACCAAGCTCAAGAAACAGGCGCTGCAGCCATACCGCCTCAGCAGCCCCTGCGCCCAAAGCAACGTACTCTACCTCCAACGAGCTACGTGTGATGTAGCCCTGCTTCCCGCTACGCCAAGATAGAGTCGTACCGCCAAGCAGGAACACGTAGCCAGTACGGCTGTGTCCATCTGGGCTCCAGGCCCAGTCGCTGTCAGTGTAGTCGTCAAGTACCATCGAACACTGCCGACGAAAGCAGAGTCCAAGGTACGGCATGGAGACCACATACCGCACCACTCGCACAGCCACGTGAAGGGCTCTGGCACGTGGAGCCTGTAAGAACTGAGCAAGGAGGTTGACAGCAAAAGCAATGTCAGGACGTGTGGTAGTGGCCAGGTACATCAGAGATCCGATGAGACGGAGGTACAAGGTCACGGCCCCTGTCTCCCCCAGCTGGGTGGGATCATCCACCTTCAGGGCATCCTGCCCATCAGGTGTAAGAGGTGTGGAAGCGGTGGGCACTGCACCAAGGAGGTCGCTCAAACGCTCCCCCACGACTCGTGTGTATCGGGCCTGATGCAGCAACAGTGTCTGACGTTTGCGATCTCGCACGATCTCCATACCAAGAAACACCGATGCAGGACCAAGGTCCTTCATCCTGTAGGCAGTCTGAAGGATAGCCTTGGCCTCCTTCACGGCCTCCAGGGATGGAGACGCGATGAGAAGGTCATCGACATAGACCAGGATGGCGGTGAACCGCTTGGGTGTCGGTAGGATGAAGAGAGAGGGATCTGCCTCGCTCTGTACATATCCCGCACGAGTCAAAGTGCCGGTGATCACCCGGTTCCAACACCGCGGAGACTGCTTGAGGCCGTACAATGACTTGCGCAAGCGCTAGACCTTGCCACCATCCTCAAAGCTTGGTGGCTGAGCCACATAAATCTCATCATCCAGAGAGCCATGGAGGAACACATTGTTCACGTCCATCTGGTGCAGTTACCAGTCATGCTGAGCCACTACACCGAACAGAGCTCGAGCTGAGGTCATGCGACCGACAGGGGCTAAAGTGTCAGTGTGATCAATGCCCTCAATCTGAGAGTACCCCTTGACGACCAAGCGGGCCTTGTAGCGTTCCAGTGAGCCATCCGGCTTCACTTTCTTGCAAAAGACCCACTTGACCTGAATAACCTTCCTCCCAGGCGGAAGGTCGACAAGCTCGTAGACTCTATGCTCTCAGATAGGGCAAAGCTCATCCTCATAGGCAGCGCGCCAAGCATCAGCATCTTGTGATGAGAGAGCTTCCCTCATGGTGCCCCAGGCGCCATAGAGGGAGAGCTCTGCATGGCAAGGGCACACGCCTCGGTGCTAGGCTTGACGACCACAAGATCAGTTGCTGCATCACAAGCGATATGGAACTCGCGAGTGATGAGATCGTGCCCTACGGGGCATGCTGGATGTACCTCTATGAGCTCAGTGTGGACACTCAGGCCTAGGGCCTTTGTGCCGGGATCACCACTCGCGATGCTGCAAGAGGGCACCTGGGTGCGGGGGCCAACGCTCGCTGAGCTCCGGAATCCGTTGAAGACGGCCACCGGGCTCACGCGAGTAACCGGAGCTCAAGGGGCACACCTCAGGCTCAGGGACAGTCACGACCACAGCTGGTGGGGACTGAGGCAAGGCAGGTGATGCCGTGTGAGGATATGCGTGCGTGGGGGACATGGGGTTGGGTGTGACAGCAGGAGCAGGCAAGACTGGACCTGACACAGAGGCAGGAGTGCCAGCAGGAGCAGATATGGGAGTAGGCGAGACTGGACCAGACACAGAGATAGGAGTGCCAACAGACGCAGGTACTGGCGCAGAAGTAGGCACGGGAACAGAAGCAGGGGCACCTGTGGGGCGTGAAACAAATTGTACGGGCGAGGTCTCTGGACCGACGGCGATGATCGCCGGGTCATCAAGGGCCGGAGACCGAGAGGTGAAGGGGGCTCGAACGGACACATCAGCCTGGTGATAGGTGCTCGATGGCGTAGAAGTCTCCCCAATCCGCCGAGAACCCTCACAAGTAGGAACATGTGTGGCAGAGAGTGCCGTGATCGAAGTCAGGTCACGGTAGGTAAGAGACTCGAAAAAAGAGGGCGTCGCGTGACTCACTGATGCGACGACGAGTATGGTCCCAAAAGCGCCAGGCCTTCGACCGCAGGGAAATGCCTACAAAGGCACATAAGTGGCCCCGAGGTGAGACCTTGGACCCCTGCTGGTCCTCGGTGTACCACACGGAGGCCAGGGATCCCTAGACGCGAGCGAGACGAAGGTCAGCACGGTGTCAAAACCAGAGCTCATACGGTGTAATGTGGTCCGGAAGCAGACCGTGCGGGAGGCGGTTCCAGACCCAAGTCATGTAGGCGAAACCCTCAAAGACAAAGGACTGAGGGAGACCGCACTCAGACCACATAGCGTGGACCGCATCCTCCATGGTGCGGTTCCAGCGCTCGGAAACACCATTCTGCTGAGGGATAGCAGGAGCGGAGACCTGGTGAAAAATCCCGTGCTCAGCAAAGAACCCGTCCATCTTGCCAAGGAACTCACCGCCGCGATCCGAGTGGAAAGTATGTAGCATGTGACGTGACTGACGCTCAGCCATCACTAGCCAGAGTCGAACCGCAAGAGCAGCGTCGCTCTTCTGGCGCAAGTTGTAGACCCACCGCATCCGGGTAAAGTTGTTAGTCAGAGTCAGAACATACGGGCACCGATCAGATAGGAACTTGACCAGAAGAAGACCGAGAAGGTGTGAGTGAACTAGCTCGAGAGGCGAAAGCGCTCGGGAACGAGAGTCAGGGTAGGTGCATCGGTGCATCTTCCCCTGAGCGCAAAAGACACAGTCGGTCTTGGGTGGCTTTTCAAAAGAAGCTGCGTCAAGACCGAGAGCTGGCCATTTCCGAATGAGTTTTGACACAGTATCGGAGCCCACATGACACAGACGGCGATGAAGCAACCGCTGGTGTTCCGAAGACAGAACACCAGTGACAAAGACCCGACCGGAGGAGGAAGGAGAGCAAGGGGAGGAGGTCCGAGAGACGCAATACAGATCATCTATGACTGAGGCACAAAGGACAACACTACGAGTGTCAGTAGCAATCAGAATCGCTGAGTCTGCGGTATGCTTCACAGAGAGACCCATCAGTGTGCAAGCACACACAGAAAGCAGGCTGAGCTCAAGATCAGGCACAAACAACACGTCAGAAAAGTATAAGGGGCCAGACGGACCGTCGAAACAAACAACTCCACCACCATGGATTGGCAAGGACTAACCTGAGCCTATACGGACGGAACGAACAGACGTGACAGGACCGAGAACAACAAAATCACAACGACGACACGTCATGTGATGAGTGGCACCAGAATGGATGATCCAAGTGCCACCGTAGTCACGACTGGTGGACGTCACTGTACAAGAGGCAATGGAACACTTCGCACCAGAGGGACGCTGAGCCATCAGTGGGGAGGAATGACGCACGGCACAAATATGAGACTCATGAACCCAATCGGTGTCGTCAGGCCCATCATCATCACATGCTGAATGTGCTCCCCCACACGCGTCGTCATGAACCACAGGAACGGACAGACAGATAGTTTGTGGACCACCCGACGATGACAACACACTCGCACCTCCCTGAAAGCGGAGGGCCAGAAGGTGTCGGAGCTCAGCGATGGTGCGGTCGCGTGGGTCCGGATCACTGCTACTCGTCGATGAGGAAGCGGGAATAGTTGCCGTCGTGGCCGCCACGCATCTGGAGGATGGCGAGGATGACGTGCTGGACGTGGAACAGAGGGCGTGTGCAGCCTGGAGCCCACGAGTAATCCACGTCCAGTCGAGCGGCTGTTGGCACTCGGTGTAGCGATGGGCGCCTCCACAGTTGTAGCAGTGAACAGAATGTCCACTACTACCACTGGATGACGACTGCTGCTGTGATTGCTGCTGACCTGATCCATGCTTCCCCTTCTTCTTCTTCCCCTAAGCTGCTGCTGCAACACCCTGTGTCTGCATGGGTGTGGGTGGGGCCGAAGAGGAGGAGGAAGATGAGGACGTGATGGAGGATGAAGGAGACTGTAGGAGGGAAGATGGTGGTGATGTGACGACTGCGGCAGCAAGAGAAGTCTCCTGATGGGCCGCTGCAGCCTTGCGGGCTGAAGTCACCTGAAGGAAGAGCTGATGCGTCCAAGGGAGAAGCTGCAGAGTGGCTCAAAAGGGCTCGATGACAGCGTCGCTATATCGTGTGAAGATTTCAGTGTACTCAAGGCAAACTCTGAGCATCATCGTACGGAGCGCCCACAACTGTGTGCCTCCTGAGGTCCCAAGGCACGTGTAGATGCGCATGGCGTGTTGCCAGTAATCGGCTGCAGGCTCTGCAAGCCCCTGACGGAGAGAGTGGAAGGCACGAATGTGTGCTGCATGAGTGGCGTGCGTCTGTGCGGCCAGCAGGGATAAGGCAAGATCCCAACCTCCACGTGGATCGGCGCCGGTGCCTGTGCCGGCCTCGCCAAGGAAGGGGCGGAAATCGACGACGGTATCGCGTGGCATGGCATAGAGGAGTCCGCGCATCTCCCTGGCTACTGTCAGCACCTGTGCTGGGTCTGCAGGCTGATACGGGCTGTGGTAGTAGGGCCACACTCCCTCTGAAGTAGCCCAAACCTGAAAGAGGATCTCCCAGCAGTCAAAGCCATCCTCACTGATGTACCGTGGAGGTGGTGTCTCAAAGTCCTTGGGTTGCCGCTCCGTGGGGAGAGCAACCGCAGGCTGAGGAGGACGAGGGATGGGGAAAACTCCTGGAAGGGGATAGTTAGCGGGATAGTCGGGTGACGATCGTATCGGAGGAAACCGAGGAGATCTGGTGCCCGTCTGCAGCTGACGGAGGCGCTCCTGAAGAACTCGAATCTCATGATCCGGGGAGTCGCCTGTGATGCCTAGCATGAATGGATCATCATCCAGGAGGTTAGGAGGTGGTGGGTCAGGTCTACCTCCTGTCACGGGTGCCTGAGCCGACTGCTGTGTAGAGACCGCAACGCTGGCAGCTCCCTCGGAAACCTTCCGTGGGACCGTGGACTGGGCACGCAGAAGCTCAGTCAGCGTGCGGATGGCATCAGTCTGCTCCCGCTGTAGGCGACGCATCTCATCCTGCTGGCTCCGCAGGTCCTCAATGGCCTGCGAGTGTGGGCTCAGGACCCCAGTAGAAGAGGAGGAGGGATCACCTGTCCCCTCCCCCTTGTTGTCAAACGAGTTCATGTCACCTCTCAGTATGGGTCGACAGGTCAGGTTTGTCGGATTTTGAAAGCGTCAACATTTCTCGATGAGTTGAGACACTAGGAACTTTTGACTGTCCGGCCAAAAATTTGGCCAAGTATGGTGCTGACGTCAGTAGGTGGTTGCTGACGTCAGCACGACTTGATGACGTCAGCAAGCAAAATTGCTGACATCAGCTCGACTCCCTCTTTCCCCTTTTTTTCTCTTTTTTTTCTCTCGCGGTTCTACGTGAGCGTGCAGCCGCTCTGGGGCGGCTGCGCGGAAGCTGCGCAGCAGCTTCCGCTCAGCTGCTGCTGCACCTGTGCTGTCAGCTACAGTAGCAGTTACGTGGCTGCGTGCGGAGTAGTGGCAGAAGCGGCTACGCAATGCCGCTGCTGCTGCTACGCGCTGCAGCTGCTGCTCGCTGCCGTCGCCACGCGCTGCTGTTGTTGCCGCTGCTGCGCTACTGTTTCTACAGCTGCTGCTGCTCTGCTGCTGCCGCCACGGGTGCCGCTACTGCTGCTGCGCTACTGTTGCCACCGCTGTTGCTGCTGCTGTGCTGCTGCCGCCGTTGCGCTGCTATTACCGCGGCCGCCGCTGCGGCTGCGGAAGGCGGCTGCACTCGCTACAACCGCCACACGCTGCTATAGCTGCTGCTATGACGCTGCTGCTGCCGCTGCTACTGCTGTTGCTCTGGTGATATGCTGCTGCTGGCACGGTGGCAACGCCGCTGCTACGGTCTCACGTGATGGTTGTGGGCTACGTCGACAGCGACCGGCTGTCTTCGACAGGCCCCATTGGATCTGCTGCAGCGGTGACTCTCACTGTTGCGGCTCTGCTACGTCTCTGCTGTGCAGCTCAGTGAGAACTGTCTCACTGCTCTGATACCATCAAAAGATGTAAGGAAGCTTCCTAGCAACACTCCTGTTGACCAGGCGTTAGTGCCTGATCAGACGGTGACAACAGTCACAAGTCGTGCACGAAATGGCAAGAGTTTGGCTAGGGGACACAAGGCACAGTGTCTGAATGCTTCAATAGCATTTGCAGAGAGATGAAAAATGACAGGTCCATGGCATAAATACCTGCCGCGGCGCACAGCGGGTGTCGCACGCGGCGGTCCAAGAGTTGTCCCAAAACCGGCCCAAAACCACTGTTTTGGCCATAACTCTGTGCACTTTTGTCAGAATGCTACGCCGTCTGAACCTAGACGTGTAAGATCACAAGACGGACGCTACGAGTGGTCACATGCATGCATCCATCATCAGACGGTAGACACGCAATGCAAAAACATGCAAATCGGGCTCATGGCCAGTCCATCGAAAAACTCCTGCAAGCTGTAGAAAAAATAGTAGGAAGTCCCGACAGTGTCCGGGGCTCTGGAACGGTAGTCGGCCAGCTCCAAGCTGGTAGTCCGCCGCCAGTCGTTGCACCGTTGTCATCAGGGCCCGCCTGAGGGATCTGCACGAGTATGGACACGGCCGAGAGGTCACAGTAGACTGTACAAGAACGTCACAAATCACAACACATAGATCTACAATTTGTCATGGTTTGAATCTGAGTGCTTGTGGTTGATGGCAGCATTGTGGAGATATCCTGATGCCTATGATGAAAAATAATGTTTTTAGCTCAAAGCCAAAAAGGGGATACTTAAAGGTGATATTCTAGGTGTTTCATCGGTCACTGCAGACAAAGTTAGGTTTATTACTGGGCGCACAGGACGCACTTGCAAATGGGGAGTTTTTTGGGTTCACCACCGCACCCTGCATGCCTTCTTGCTTGTGGAAGAATGTCCCCTTGTGAGGGGATCTCTGTTCTGCATGCGAGCAATCTCGCCGATCGGACGAGCTGGAAGTGGCCTCCTCCACTGGAGTCGATTCCTCCCCCCTTCCAACAAGAAAAAGTCAGAGTGGACATTATTTGTCCAGCCAGAGCTCACAACAATCAAAGTTTTGCAGAATCCCGGGAAATTTTTACCAGCATTTAGCGTCATAAGGGTGCAAGGGATGACCACTTTCCCTTGCAGTTCCCTCAGTTACAGGTACATTATCTGGCACAAATTCCCATTGTTGAAGGACGGCAGTTCGCATCAATGCAGCATGTGACGGGAGAGTGAGGAGCTCATTAAAGCCATGATCAGTGACGAGTGGAGCTGAGGTCTGTCTTCGGCTAAGTAAGCGAGGCTTATTCTGTCCTTCGCTGATCACCACCTGGCCTAATCGGTAGAATCATGCATGAACCGATGAATTATGTGGAGTGTTTCATCTGAGTACACAGATCCTCCTCCAATGTTCCAAGACAAGCTTGGTTGGGCTCTCATGATGTGAGCAAGGGGGTTGTGTGGGGGGGGGGGGGGGGGGGGGGGGGGGTNTCCTCACCCATTTCTGGTTCGCTTTGTCGGGTTCCCTTCCACCTCCAAGCCAGGGAGCCCCAGGGTGAGCTCCAGATTCAGCTCTCTCTTCACGAGGCATGGCAAGAAGCTTTCTTTTCTTGTTCTGTTCTTAGAAGGAGGGGGCTTCCATGCAGGAGATGCTGATGGACAGACCTCACCGAGGGTGAAAGACAGATCTTTGGAGGCTATCCTCTCCATGCTGCTTCTGCTGCTGGCTCTAGGTGAGAGTGAGGCATCACCAGCACAGGCACTTGAACAGCTGCCCATTCGGACAAGGTTGTGTGCACCTACTTTTATGACTGAGTTGTCTTGAGGTGCCTTCTCACAAGGTGCTATTTGCACTGCATGGGTTTGCACAGAGTTGTGGATAGCTCTGCAGATCATCTCGTTGGTGGAGCGGTACGCTCCCATGCAGATGAGATCCGAGGCAGCCATGGCCATGTCTGTCGTTCCAACAAGGGTTGGTGCAATCAAGGTCGCTGTGGTAGCAAGGACACTTGGTGAGGACTGCGGCCTCCCTGTGAACAGCACTGGTGGTGGTGAATGCAATTGCGATGTGATGGGTGAGGAAGTGATTGGTGAGGAAGTGATGAGTGAGGAAGTGATGGGTGAGGAAGTGATGGGTGAGGAAGTGATGGGTGAGGAAGTGATGGGTGAGGAAGTGATGGGTGAGGAAGTGATGGGTGAGGAAGTGATGGGTGAGGAAGTGATGGGTGAGGAAGTGATGGGTGAGGAAGTGATGGGTGAGGAAGTGA
>SZWC01026482.1:0-15271 GCA_023375785.1 Penium margaritaceum
TGCTGCGGCGGACCCTTGCCTTTCTTGTTCCGGCTCTTCTTCTTCTTCCCCGAAGACGATGAGGTAGCTGCAGCGGGGGAGGCGACGGCCACGGAGGCAACGGCAGGGGAGGCAAGGGCCTCCGTGCGATGGAGCTGGGACTCTTGGCGAGCTTCCTCTATGCGAAGGAAGAGCTCGTATGCCCAGGGCATGAGGGTGCCCTGGGCCGCCATGGTGGAGAGGACGTCTTCGGGGTAGTGTACGAAGACGTCCGCGTATGCGCTGGTGGCCCCGCGCTTGATGGTGAGGAGCGCGAACAGAGGGGGTTGAGTAGATTTGCCGAGACGACGAAGGATGTCCTCCACCCGCTGCCAGTAGGTCGTGACCGTCTTGGTATCCCCCATATGCAGGGAGTTGAACTCCCGGAGTAGACGGCTGATCTCAGCGTCGCTGGACAGGCGATGGGACCTGGTGAGGACATGCCATGCGGCTGCAGGGTCTGGGATGTCGCCAGCAGTGAAGTCGCCGAGGAAAGGCTCTAGGGCCAGGCGGGAAGCTGGAGGGGCGACTGGGACAAGGGCACGAACGGCGCGACCAGCGTCATACAACTGGTCCGCCTGGGTGGAGTCGTAAGGGAGGGTGTAGTATGCCCACAGGCCCTCACCTTGGGCCCAGATCCGGAAGCTGAGCTCCCAGCTCCCAAACTGCTCTCCGGCCTGAAGCGGCGGCGGCGGCGTCTCAAAGTCCATCTGCCTGCGGCCAGCACCCAGAGTGGGGCCAAGGACAGAAGTCACTGTCTGCTGCTGGCGCTTGGTGTGCTGCTGTGCCAAGTAGTACGTGGCAGCAGACACAGCTGGACTGGCGTGCCCATAAGGTACATGGACGGTAGCACACTGGAGGCAATCTGGGCGGCTATTGGCTGTAGCGCTGCAAGCTAGTGCGTCAAGGCGGCGAGCTGTTGCTGAAGAGTAACGAGGGGGTCAGGATTGCCGCCAACAACACCAGTGGGCTCTTGTTGCTACTGCTGCTGCTACTGCTACAGCTGCTGGTGCTACTACTACTGCTGCTGCTGCTGCTTCTACTATGGCTGCTGCTTGCTGCTGCTACTGCTGCTGCTGCTGCTGCTGTTGCTACTGGTGCTATTGCTGCTACTGCTGCTGCTGCTGCTGCGGCTGCTACTACTATTACTACTGTTGTTGCTGCTGCTGCTGCTGCTGTTGTAGTCGTTGCAGGAAAGGGGGGGTAGGGGTCCCTCCAACAGAGGAGGACCCCTCCACACCGCGGCTACCACCCATGGTGAAATGTCGCTTGTTTGTTTCCCCCTTTCTTTTTGTTGAGTGTTGCTGATGTCAATAGTGATGTCAGCCGAGGATGGCTGACATCAGCAGAGGTTACTACGTGTGTGCATTGATACTGGTTTCCCCCTTGTGTTTGTTTTGTCTTTTTTTTTATGTCAGTAGTGATGGCAGTAGTGACGTCAACGGAAGGCCGCTAACGTTAGCAACGGTGGAGCGGTGGATGCAGCCGCTACTATGGGACTGCAGCCGCGGTGTTGTTGGTGCTGCCGCCGCCGTTGCTACGGCTGCTGCAGCTGCTACTGCTGCTTCTGTTGCTGCTGCCGCTGTTGTTGCTGAGGCGGCTGCGGCTGCGGGTGCTGCGGCTGCTGCTGCTGCTACTGCGGTGGCCGGTGCTGCTGCCGCTGTTGTTGCTGAGGCGGCTGCGGCTGCGGCTACTGCTGCGGCTGCTGCTGCTCCTACTGCTATGGCTGTGGCTGCTGCTGCTGTTCCGGCTGCTGCTGCTGTTCCGGCTGCTGTTGCTACTGCAGTAGCTGCTGCTGCTTGTTGCGGCTATGGTTGCGACTGTTGCTGCTGACTTCTGCTGCTTCTGCTTGCTACGGCTGCAGCAGCGGCTATTGTTGCTGTTGTAGCTGCCGCTGCTGCGTGCTGTGGCCACTGCTGCTGTTGCTGCTGTAGCTGTGGCTATAGCTGCGGCTGTTGCTGCTGCTGGGGCTTTTACTGCTGCTACGGCCACGGCTGCTGTGGCTACAGCGAACAGGAGAGAAAAAGGGGGGGGTTCCCTGTGTGTGTGTTTTTTTTTTTTTCTTGCCTGCCGCTACGAGCTCGCTGCTCGTTGCGAGCGATGAGCTGCAAGCAGCGAGCTTGCTACTTGCTGCTCGCAGCGGGCAGTGAGCTCGCCGCCTGCAGCTTGCTGCTCGCAGCGAGCAGCGAGCTATGGGCAGCTGCAGCTGCTGCTGTTGCAGCTGCGGTTGCGGCTGCTGCTGTTGCTGTAGCTGCTGCTGCTGCTTACTGCGGCTGCGGCTGCTGCTACTGCTACAGCTACTGCTACTACTTGTTGCAGCCGCTACTGCTGCTGCTGCTGCTGCGGCCGGCTACTGCTGCTGCCGCCGGCTGCTGCTGCTGCAAGCTACTGTGCGCTGCTACTGCTGCCGGCTGCTGCTCGCTGCCGCTGCTGCTGGTGCCGGCTGTTGCTGCTGCGGGCTGCTGCTGCTGCCAGCTGCTGCTGTGTGTTGCTACTACTGGCTGCTGCTGCTGCCACTGCTCGCTGCTGCGGCAAGCTGCTGCTGCTTCTGCTGCTGGCTATTGCTGTCAGTCACACCTAGAGTACGTCGCTGCATGCGTCGTCGCCAGCAAGGGCCTGACGTGGCTGGCCGCTCACCTCCTCGCGTCAAACGTGGGGTTAGTGCTGCCGGAAGAAATCCAGCAGCATTTCCCCTGGCCCAATGGCAGTGGGAAAAACTCTGACGCCGCCACCAGGCGGGTCAATGCTGCCGAAAAAAATCCAACAGCATTTCCCCTGCACTCGCGCGTATGGGGGTTTGTCGGCGATGTCTGGCACCTGTACGTCAGTCTTCTACTGTCGCTGCTAAGCTCTGGCTCCGATACCAAAACAGAAATGCTAGGCAGCAGGTTGGGGCAGCATCGTTGTTGATGCAGCGTGCGGGCTTCCACGCTAGTTGCTTAAGTCACCTGCCCCCTCAGTCTGCTGCCCTAGAGACTGAAGCTGTGGGTTTATTACTCAGAAGTGCGCGCGCCAATGTTAGCGCCAGAAAGCAGCTGGAAACTGAAAGTAACTGATTAGCAATCAAGAATGAGACACAATGGGAGACCCCTCCAAGAACTAGCCTCCTCCCAGCTCTGTAGAGCTTGTTACTCTGTTCAATAGCCAATCAGAAAATAGCTTTATTTTCAGGCTGGCAGGTTTTCTCGGTGAGGCCTGCCAGATGACCGACAGCCCAAAACGCGGGCGTCGTCCGTTTTGCCTGAAAACTGGACCATACCATAACACCAACGCTGCAAACGCAGCCGTGCGGTCAGAAACAGCTAGAAGAATAGTAGCAAGGAGTTATAACTGCCCAAATCCAGGCAGTGCCTATGATGGTCCATGACGCCGAACAGGGCCATGCAACATGCAACAAGGACCCTATGTAGAGCGTGACGATGCAGACGCGATGGGACGCGCTTGACGTATGCAAACAGTAACTGCAGTGGCAGTGACCGCCGGCAGCACAACCGCCGAGGAAGCCTGCCGATGGAGCTGATTACATCGCCGGAGAGAGGAGGCTCCAGCGAACTGCGAGTAGACCTTAGCGTGCGTCGGCTCCACCGGACGACACTCCATCAGTGTGGAGTCTTGCCGTCAGTCATGTGCACGCCGATGTACACAAGCCGGGAGGATATAACGGAGCAGAATGAGAGATGCGCAAAAAACCAACACCGTCGTGCAAATCTCGGATTTGCAATGAGAGGTACGCAAAGTTCTTGGATTTATAGTTGGTTGTCGATGGCTTTTCCTTCATACACCCAGGATTTTGGGTTGTTACGTAACCCAGAACTTTGGCCAATCCATTTAGCAAGAAATTGATTAAGATTTGAGAATAAATTATTGCATGAGCGAACATGTTTCTCCACCACATATGATTCTTCATCATGGAAGGAACATAAGGTTTTCATGTGGACAATGAGTTTTTGTTTAGGATGTCACCGCGTAGAGATAAATGAATGCATTAGATATTTAAACACCCAGAATAAGTATGGAAGGAGATTTAATTCCCCTGTCTTCCCTCTTGGGTTGTTCTGTAACGAGAATGGACTCTGAGCATCCACTTCGGTCGTGGCATAGTTGTGAGAGGAATATTTCTTGAGATAAATCAATTTTTGGAAAATTAAACATAATTAAAAAACACATAATCTCCATCTGCAGCTGGATCCCAAGGACTCAATTACCTATAGAGGTTCGCACCTTGTTCTACTCGACGTGTTATGACAGCCTTGAATGAGCTGGCGAGAAAAACCTGAGTAACTCTAAGCGTGGTTGTGCTCATGGCCCTATTTGCGGTCTGGTAAAGAACCGCCTAGTGCTGCCGCCCCACCAACTGCGGATGCTTGAAGTGGATGGTTCATGGGTCGTCCAAGCGGAGGAATCCTACGGCTGTTCTCACTCGCCAGGCACCCTTCTGACTGTCGTCGGCCTACCGGTCACCGGGGCTCAACGACGGCCGACAGACATGGGGACTGTCAGGCGGGCGGAGTGAAAGACGAATATCTCGTGCGTTATCCGGGAAAGCGTTCCACTCAATTTGCCCTTAGAAAGGTGCAATGTCTTCTGGTGTCCTTGCCATGGCTCATGTACAGTTTTACCGACGCTCCCCCACTCCGTCTGGCACCTGAACCCAGTGCGTCGGATCGCACCGGTCTTCATGAGCCACATCCTGTTGCCAGGCTGCACATCTGTTTGTGGCGTATGCAGCAGCAGCAGCACCACCACCACCACCACCACCTGAGGCATCTGCAAATGCACCAGTCCCACCCACTCATTCTCCGCTTGCTTGTCTGAGTCCTTCGTCCCTTAGTTTTAGCGCGTCCTACAAGGCTTCCTCTCCTTGCCGATCGCGCCTTGCCGCGTGCCAGGCCATGGCGTGTCCGCCGATACGTCTGGCGCCTCTGCTTCTCTTGCTTCTGCCAGTCTCGTCGGCGCTCTTCATCGCCTCTTGCTCTGCGGCAGCAACAGCAGTCGTCGACGGGGTCCAGCAGTGGTGGCTCGGTCTGCCACAACTGTGGTCAGCCCGGGCACGGGTGGTACACGTGCCCGCTCCCGACGGACGAGGCGCGCATCATCGCCACCATGCGTTGCCAGCGGGAGCGCCGTCTCGCCTCTGCCGCCGTCGCTGCTGCTAGCCCTTCCACATTGGCCTCGTCTAGCAGCCCTGCCACTTCGATAGCTCCGCCTGTCCCACTGACACCCGTGCCGCAGCAGTACTACCCACAGCCGTCGATGCCTCCGCTTCCTTCGCCGGCTCAGTCCTCCTACTACCCGGGCTCTGGAGCCATCCCTCCGCACTCCGTCTACACTCCCGGGGCGTCCTCCCGTGAGCGTCAGCTGGAGCAGTTCATCGCGCTCCAGCTTGGCCTGCCTCGCCCTCCCCCCCAGGGAAGTGCGAGTTGCATCACCTCCTGCCTTCCTGCCCAGCCTTGCATGACTGAGACAGAGCTGCGGTCGTGTCCTGTCTCCTCGTCTGTCCTGTCGTCTCCCATGGTCTCCTCCAATCCCCTCCTTGACGACATTGTGTGGCTTGATGATTGGCAGTCTTGTTTCGCGCCTCCTTCTACCGCGTCCGCGTCCCTCGCTTGCTGCCATGTGACCGTTAGCAATCTGGCGACCCCTGTCCAGGACCCTGCTGAGACCTCGATCATTCACTCAGGGGCAACGCATCACATGACTGCCTCTCGTGAGGCCTTCAATATGCTGGAGCCTGTAGGCGATGTCTCCGGTGTCCGGACGGGTTCCGGACAAGTGTTGCCTGTCCGTGGTGTTGGCGTCGTTCGTTTCCTTGGTCCTGCCGGTGACGTTTTTCTGACCGATGTCCTCTTTGTCCCTGGTCTCAAGCTCAGCCTCCTGTCCGTGACTGCCCTTGATAGCATGAGCACGGACGTTGTGCACTCGCGTGGTGTTGGCACTGTGTCGTTGCGTCCGTCTCGTCTTGTCATCCTGCACGCCACTGCCCGTGGCAACCTGTGGCATGTTCCCCGCCTCTCCTCTTCTCCTCCCGTCTCCTCCCCGTCGACCGCCACAGGCCATGTGTTTGTCACCAGTACGCTGTCTCCTCAGCACACCCGCCTCTTGCACCGCCGCCTTTGCCACGTCCACTCTGCCGCCGTAGAGAGCATGCTCCGCACCCAGCCAGCCAAGGGCCTTGACCCGAAGACTTTTCCTCTCCCGTGTCCCACTGAGTGCATTGACTGCGCTCAGGAGAAGATGCACCGGTCCACGTACCCCTTGTCTCCCTCTCGTGCATACGCCCCTCTTGACCTTGTCCACTCGTACGTCATGGGCCCTCTCCCCACCGAGTTTGTCAGCGAGCATGGCCGCTATGCCCTCACCCTCACGGACGACTATTCTCGATTCCGCTGGGTCTTCTGCCTCCGGCAGAAGAGCGATATCGCCCAAGCCATTCAGGTCTGGCTTGTCCTCGCGGAGCGCGAGTGTGGCCGCTCTCTTCGCGGCTTTCGCTCCGATCGCGGTGGAGAGTACATGGGTAAGGCCACGTCGTTTCTCGCCTCCCACGGGGTCCTCCATGAGACGTCGGTGCCCTACATATCCGCCGAGAACGGCGTATCCGAGCGGTGGAACCGTACTATGGCAGATGCCATCTGCACCATGCGGGTCGAGTCCGGTCTTTCTGATGGATTTTATTTTGAAGCCATGGCCTACATCTCCTGGGTCTGGAACCGGAATCCCCACGGTCCCCTTCCCCGCCAGTCCACGCCATACCAGCACTGGTGCGGTTGGCGCGCTGACCTCCGCCCGGCTCGCGTCTGGGGCTGCGTGGCCATTGTGTGGTTGCCCGCCCCACAGCAAGGCGGCAAGCTTGCCCCCCCCGCGGACGCCCCTGTACCTTCCTCGGTGTGTCTCGTCAGTCTAAGGCCTGGCGCCTCTGGGACCCATCCCGACACTGCATCGTCGATTCCCGCGATGCCCTCTTCTTCGAGGATCTGTTTCCCCGCGACCTCATCTGCTCCGGCTCGTCCGTATCCCTCCCGTCGCGTGGGGGAGTGGTGAGTCCGTCCTCTGTCTTATCGCTTCCGGGTGACACATCACTCCGTCCCTCTGAGCCGGTAGCCCCTGTCGCGTCCTCTGGCCCTCCTGGGCCAGCAGTCCCAGCCGCGTTCGTTGGCCCTCCNTCCCGCGATGCCCTCTTCTTCGAGGATCTGTTTCCCCGCGACCTCATCTGCTCCGGCTCGTCCGTATCCCTCCCGTCGCGTGGGAGAGTGGTGAGTCCGTCCTCTGTCCTATCGCTTCCGGGTGACACATCACTCCGTCCCTCTGAGCCGGTAGCCCCTGTCGCGTCCTCTGGCCCTCCCGGGCCAGCAGTCCCAGTCGCGTTCGTTGGCCCTCCCAGGCCAACAGGCCCAGCCGCGTCCGCTGGCCCCTTCGGGTCAGCAGTCCCAACCGCGACCGCTGGCACCTCCGAGCCAGCTGCCCCCGTCGAGTCCGCTTGCCCCTCCGGGCCGGCAGCCCCAATCGCGTCCGCTGGCCGTCCCGGGCCAGCAGTCCCAGCTGCGTTTGCTGGCCCCTCCAGGCCAGCAGTTCCAGCTGCGTCCCCTGGCACCTCTGAGCCAGCTGCCCCCGTCGAGTCCGCTGGCCCCTCCGGGCCGGCAGCCCCCGTCGAGTCCACTGGCCCCTCCGGGCCGGCAACCCCACTCGCGTCGGCTGGCCCCTCCGGGCCGGCATCCCCAGTCGCGTCCGCTGGATCCTCCGGGCCTGTAGCCTCGTGTGCCCTGTTAGCCCGTCGGACCCAGTTCCATCTCCTACCCGACCGCGCTACACACGTGGCCCAGGCGGCAGCCTCCGACCTCGGGCGACAATGAGCACGCAGACCGTCGCACCACGTCCCGTGGCGCCTCGACCCCCTGTGGCTCCACGTGTCTCCTCCACTCCCACGGTCGTGAGTGGGGACCCGGGCACGAAGGCTCTCGGCCTGACCACTTCGGCCATCATCGCAGACCTTCACCCAGGCTCTGCACTGGACTATGCCATGCTTCATCACGAGCATCGGCATGCTGTCATGGCTGTACTCGCCCGCATCCCACCTGGAGCTCGTGATGCACACGCCCTCTCATTCCGGTCCACAGCACACCCGGAGGACCCAACCATCCTACGCGAGGCTCGAGCCTCTCCTGAGGCCAGACATTGGGATGCTGCCTGTACCGAGGAGCTGGCTGCTATTCGGCAACACCAAGTGTATGACCTCGTCGACCTCCCTCCAGGTCGGAAGGCCATTAGTGCCAAGTGGGTCTTTCGGCGCAAATGGAAGCCTGACGGGTCCTTGGACAAGTACAAGGCCCGCCTCACAGCAAAGGGGTTTGCTCAAGTCCCTAGGGTCGATAATGACCAGATCTTTGCCCCAGTCGGTCGGTTCTCCACCAGCCGGGCGCTCTTCAGCATGGTTGCCGAGCATGGGTGGGAGCTGTACCAGATGGATGTGAGCAATGCGTTCCTCCATGGCTCACTGGAGGGTGAGGAGCTCTACATGGTGCAGCCCCCAAGCTTCGACGACGGCACTGGGAGAGTTTGGCGGCTGTGGAAGGCCCTCTATGGCCTGAAGCAGTTGCCTTGGTGCTGGAACCAAGAGATCAGCAGCACGCTTCTCCGTGGCGGCCTCCAGTGCAGCACTGCTGACCCCGCTCTATTCGTCAGCCCGCGAGGTCAGACCTTTGCCGCAGTTCTGGTCTACGTCAACAATCTCCTCATTGCGTCGCGAGACACGGCCGCCATCCAGCGTGTCAAGGACTTGTTGCACGCCGCCTACCAGATGAAGGATCTCGGGTCTGCCCGAGTCTTCCTGGGCATGGAACTCGAGCATGATCGCTCCCAGGGCATCTTGCACGTCCACCAGGCTGCCTATGTGCAGACCCTGTCCATTCGCTTCGCGAAGGACCTGCCCCTCATGCCTAGTGCATCTTCACCTATGTCACCCGATGGCCAGGTGAAGCTGAAGATTCCTGACCCAGCCGTTGTGGGGGAGCTAGTTGATGTGACCACGTATCTGCGTGTCATCGGGTCACTGATGTTCTTGGCGACGACGACGCGTCCAGACATCGCGTTTGCCGTCAACCTCCTGGCCCAGTTCTCTCAGGAGCCGCGTCACCTCCACTTCAAGGTTGCGATCCGAGTACTGCGCTATGTCATCTCGACCCCTCTGCGAGGTCTCATGTTCCGCCGCCAGCCGTCCGTCGTCGGAGTGGGGTACACTGACAGTGACTGGGCCAAGAGTCCAGATGGTAAGAGTCGCACGGGCTGGATCTTTCTGATTGGTGGCAAAGCTATATCCTGGCGCAGTGGAAAGCAGGGGTGCATTGCACGCAGCACTGCTGAGGCTGAGTACGTGGCCCTTGGCTCGGGCACGTATGAGAGTGTGTGGTTGCGTCGTTTGTTGTCCGAGTTGCGTCAGTCTGTCACATCCATCACCTTGCATTGTGACAATGAGAGTGCCATGGCCATCGCCGACAATGACGGCGTGCATCACACACGCACAAAGCACATCAATGTTGAGTATCACTATGTGCGTTCGTTGTTGCATGACGGCATCATGAGCATCGTGTGGGTTGAGAAGGCACGGCAGCTAGCTGACTTCCTGACCAAGGCACTGAAACGGGACTTGTTCAAGAAGCCTGTGAGTTCAGTCGACGTGCGTCCGTAAGCTGTCTTCTCTGTCTCTGCCTGCATCTCTGCGTGCCCTGGGGGAGTGTGGATGTTGACCGTGTCTCTGCCCGCCCATGTGCACTACGCCTGTGAGTCATGGGGGAGTGTTGGTTTTTTGTGCATCTCTCATTCTGCTCTGTTGTGTCCTCCCGGCTTGTATACATCGGTGTGCAGATGACTGACGGCGAGACTCGACGCTGATGGAGTGTCGTCTGGTGCAGCCGACGTACGCTGAGGTCTACTCGCAGTTCGCTGAAGCCTCCTTTCTCTGGCGACGTGCTCAGCTCCATCGGCAGGCCTCCTTGGCGGTTGTGCTGCCGGCGGTCACTACCACCGCAGTTGCTGTCTGCATACGTCCAGCGCGTCCCATCGCGTCTGCATTGTCATGCTCTGCATAGGGTCGTTGTTGCATGTTGCATGGCCCTGTTCGGCGTCATGGACCATCATAGGTACTGCCTGGATTCGGGCAATTATAACTCCTTGCTACTATTTTTCTAGCTGATTCTGACCGCACGGCTGTGTTCGCAGCGTCGGTATTATGGTATGGTCCAATTTTCAGGCAAAACGGACGACGCCCGGGTTTTGGGCGGTCGGTCGTCTGGCAGGCCTCACCGAGAAAACCTGCCAGCCTGAAAATAGAGCTATTTTCTGATTGGCTGTTGAACTGAGTAACAAGCTCTACAGAGCTTGGAGGAGGCTAGTTCTTGGAGGGGTCTCCCATTGTGTCTCATTCTTGATTGCTAATCAGTTACTTTCAGTTTCCAGCTGCTTTCTGGCGCTAACACTGGCGCGCGCACTTCTGAGTAACAAACCTAGAGCAAGCAACTAGCGTGGAAGCGCGCACGCTGCATCAACAACGCTGCTGCCCCAACCTGCTGCCTAGCATTTCTGTTTGCGCTCTTGACAAACTTCCTTCTTAACCACCAAACAATCATCTTCGACCGAGATTCTCTGCATTGACATCATCCACACGTAGACGAGAAGTGTAGTATACATTAACATTCATAATAGAAACGTACACCTACCTCTCATCGAACAATCCACGATGCAACCATAGGTATAGGAAGCAGCGGATGTAGAACCACTAGAGGAATTTTCAAAAGTGGCATAAAAGCCATCCAATATCATTAAGCTGTTGTGATTTGTGACGTTCCTCTCGACCTGTATACTTTACTGTGACCACTCGACCGTTTCTATGCCCATGCAAAATCTTGATGCGGACTAAAGTGGTATCGATGCGTTGTCTGGTTGTGGACTACCAGCTCAGAGCTGACCAGCGACCATCTTAGAGCCCTCGACGCTTCTAGGGACCTCCTGCAGTTTTTCTGCAACACGTAGGAGTTTATCGTTGAACTAGCCGTGGGCCCGATTTGCATTTTTTTGCATTATGTGTCCACTGTTTGATGCCACATACATGCATGTGACCAGTCATAGCGCATGGCTTGTGATCCTGCACGTCTAGGTTTGATCGACGTACCGTTCTCACATGTCTACGCTGAGTTACTGCCAAAACAGTTGTTTTGGGTCAGTTTTTGGACATACCTTGTGCTGCCGTGCGCGACACCAGCCGTGTGCCGCGACAAGTACTTATTGTTGGTTATTGCGCATCTCCCATTGTGCTTTGCTGTGTCCTCCCGGCTTGTGTACATCGGCATGCAGATGACTGACTGCGAGATTCGACACTGTTGGAGTGTGCTGCTAGGGCCTACTCGAAGTTCACTGGAGCCTCCTCCCGCCGGCGATGTGCTTAGCCCCATCGGCAGGCCTCCTCGGTGGTCGGGCTGCCAGCGGTCACTACCACCGCAGATGCTGTCTGCATGCGTCTCACGCTGGATCTGAATGTACCATTGCGTCCGCAACGTCATGCTCTGCCTAGGGTCCATGTCTCATGTTGTGTGGCACTGTTTGGCATCATGGACCACCGTAGACACTGCCTGGGTTCGAGCAGCCATAACTCTTTGCTCCTGTTTTTATAGCTGATTCTGACTGTAGGACTGCATTTGCACCGTTGGTATCATGGTATGGTCCAGTTTTCAGGCAAAACGGACAACAGCCGGGTTATGGGCTGTCGGCTGTTTGGCATGCCTCACCGAGAAAACCTTGCCTGCAAAAAAATGGGTCTAGGTCTATTCTCTGATCGGCTGATCAGCTCAGTAACAAGCTCTACAGAGCTGGGGGGGAGCTAGAACCTGGAGGGATCTCCCATTGTTGTTTATTCTTCATTCCTAATCAGCAACTTTCAGTGTTCAACTGCTTTTAGGTGCCAACACTGGTGCGCACGTTTTTGAGTAACAAACCCAGAGCATCCAGACTTAGACTTGAGTAGCAGACTGAGGGGGCAGCAGGCTAAGCAATGAGCGTGGAAGCCCGCACGCTGCATCAAGAACGCTGCTGCCCCAACCTACTGCCTAGCATTTCTAGCTTGGTATCTGAGCCAGAGCGTAGCAGTAGCAGCAGAAGACTGGCATACAGGTGCCAGACAATGCCGCCGGACCCCCATATGCGCTATTGTAGGGGAAATGCCGCCGGATTTTTTTCGACAGCATTGACCCGCCCGGTGGCGGTATGAGATGTTTTCCCATGGCCATTGGGCCAGGGGAAATGCTACCGGATTCTTCCGGTAGCACTCACCTTCACGCGTGACCCGAGGAGGTGAGCGGCAGGCCGTGTCTGACACTTGCGGGTGACGACGCACGTGGAAATGTCACCAAGGTACAGTGAATGGCAATAGCAAGCAGCAGCAACATCTTGTAGTATCAATAGTGGCTGGCAACAGTAGCGAGCAGTGGCAGTAGTAGCCAGAAGTAGCTACGTACAACAATAGTAGCCGGCAGTAGTAGCAGCTCGTAGCAGCTTGCAGTAGCTGCAGCCCGCAGGAGCAACAGCCCGCAGCAGCAAGGAGCAACAAGCAGTGGCGGCGACTAGCAGCAGCAGCTCGCAGCAGTAGCAGCAACGGAAACGAGCAGAAACAGTAGCAGCGACCAGCACTGTAGCACGCTGCAGCACCCGTAACAGCGAGCAGCACCAGCAGGCGGCTGCACCTGCGGCAATAGCGAGCAACAGCCAATAGTAGCCAACAACACCTATAGCTGCTCACAGCCCGTGCTCACTGCGAGCGACGGGTTGCAAGTAGCAAGCCCGCTACTCATAGCGGACTGTCAGTAGTGAGTCGCGAGCTCGCTGCTCACAGCCCGCTGCCCACAGCAAGCAGCGAAGCTCGCAACAACAAAGGAAAAAGAGTAATCCCCCATCCCACCAGTAACCTTGCCGCGGCTGTAGCAGCCGCCATATTTGCTGCAGCAGCCACAACAGCCATAGTAGCATGCAACAGCTTAGCAACACCAGCAGCAAAAGTAGCAGTTGCTGTTACAACAGGAGCCGCAACAGCAGCAGCAGCATTTGCTGCTGCAATTGCAGCCGCAACAGCAACAGCAACAGCAGCAACAACCGTTGCAGCAGCATCATCCGCAACAGTCGCAATAGTCGTAGGTGCACCAATAACCGCAGCAGCAGCAGCAGTAGTAGCTGCAACAACTGCTTCAATAGCAGACTAGCAACAACAACAGAAGTAGCAGTGGCATCCGTAGTAACAAGAGCAGCAACAGCCGCTACAGTCGTGCAGCTGCGACTCAAGCAATGACCATTACTTACATCAGCAATCTTCTTCTGACATCACCATGGACGTAACTGCTGACGTCATAAAAAAAAAGAAAAAAAAGAGGAATGGGGGAGGGGACGAAAATCTACAACAATAGGTCTAAAGTTAAAGCAGTAGCAACTGCTGACGTCAGCCGTTCTAGGCTGACGTCACTATTGACGTTAACAGCACACAAGAGAAGGAAAAGAAAACAAGAAAAGAAAAGGGAAAAAACAAAGGGACAACAAAACCCACCATGTCTGACAACCTAAGTGGGGAGGGGTCCTCCTCTTTTGGGGGGACTCCGAGCCCCCTTTCTTGCAGCAGGTATAACAGTTGTAGCAACAGCAGTAGCAGCAGCAGCAACAAGAGCAGCAACAGTCAATAGGCTTCTTCACCGGCGCCTCCGACCCCCTGGTCGCCATTCAACGATAGCTTGCTGCCCTAATGCAGTAGCTTGCAACATTGCAACCATTGGCCTCATAGACTCACACAAGTGTCCCGTCGCTTTTCATTCCTCTTGGGCATGCCAGCCCCGCTGTGTCTGCTGCCACGCATTACCTGGCACAGCAATAGACTCAGCACCAGCGGCAGACAGTGACCTCAGTTCTTGGCCCCACTCTGGGCGCGGGCCGCAGGCCAAAGGACTTTGAGACGCCACCCCCGCCGCTTCAGTCCGGCGAGAATTTCCGGAGCTGGGAGCTCAGCTTCTGCATCTTGGCAAAGGGTGAGGGCTTGTGGGCATACTATACCCTTCCGTACGACTCCACCCAGGCCGACTAGCTGTATGACGCTGGTCGCACCATACACGCCCTCGTCAAGTGGCTCCTCCGGCTTCCTGCCTAGCCCTAGAGCCCTTCTTGGGCGACTTCACCGCTGGTGAGACCCCGGACCCTGAAGCCACATGGCACGTCCTCACCCGTCCCCATCGCCTATCGAGCGAGGCTGAGACCTGCCGTCTACTATGGGAGTTCAAATCCCTGAACATGGGGGAGACCGAGACAGTCACCGCTTACTGGCATCGGGCTGAGGACATCCTACGTCACCTACGTAAATCTTCTCCACCCCTTTGGCCGCAAATCTCACCATCAAGCGCGGTGCCACCATCGCGCATGCGGATGTCATTTTCCACTACTCTCAGGATGTCCTCTCCACCATACCGGCCCAGGGCACCCTCATGTTCTAGGCATACAAGCTCTTTCTCAGGATTGAGGAAGTCATCTGGAGTCTTGCCTCCAGCGCATACAGGTCCTCGCCTCCCCTCCTGTCACTTCTGTGGCCGTCGCTTCCCTCGCACCACCTACCTCGACAAGCTCCTCATTGCCGGGGAAGAAGAAGCGTCAGGGCAAGAAGGGCAAGGGTCACCAGCACCAGCAGTCAATTGGGTCCAGCGGTGGTTGCTCGGTCTGCCACAAGGCTTGAGCCTCTCTTGTGGCCAGCCAGGGGACGGGTGGTATACGAGCCCGCTACCGACGGACGAGGAACGCGTCATCGCCACCATGCATCTCCAGCGGAAGTGCCATCTCACTTCTGCCGCTGTAACTGTCGTCGGTCCCAACACCTCAACCCCGTCTAGCAGCTCTACTCCTCCGGCAGCCACACCGGTCATGTGGACGCCGGCCTTGCAACAGCATCATCTGTAGCCGTCGGCACCTCCGTTTGCTTCACCGGTGCAGTCCTCATCCTATCGCAGCTCAGGCGCTATCGTTTTGCACTCATTCTAGACTCTCGGGCCGTCCACCCATGAGCGTTAGTCGGAGCAGTGCATTCCACTCCAGCTCGGCCTGCCTCGCCCTCCTCCCATGGAAGTGCGAGTTGCGTCACCTCTTGCTCATCTGCCCTACCATGCATGTCTGAGATTGAGCTCAGGTCATGTCCTGCTCCTTCGTCTATCTTGTTGTCTTTTGTGGTCCCCTCTGCCCCCTTCCATGACGA
>SZWC01026482.1:16277-26843 GCA_023375785.1 Penium margaritaceum
AGCATTGCCGGTATGCCCTCACCCTCACTGAGGACTACTCTCGCTACCGTTGGGTCTTCTTCCTTCAGTAGAAGAGCGATGTCGCCCGTGCCATTCGGGACTGGCTTGTCCTTGCGGAGTACGAATGTGGTTGATCCCTTCATCGCTTTCGCTTTGATCGTGGCTGTGAGTACATGGGTGAGACCACGACCTTTCTCGCCTCCCACGACATCCACCACGAGACGTGAGGGCCCTACACGCCCACCCAAAACGGCGTCTCCGAGCGGTGGAACCGTACCATGGCCAACGCTATCCACACCATGTGGGTTTTATGTGGCCTCTCTGATGGCTTCTACTTTGAAGCCATGGCCAACATGACGTGGGTTTGGGACCGGATTCCCCATGGGTCCCTTCTTCGCCAGTCCACCCCATACTAGTACTGGTGCGATCAGGGCACTGATCTTTGCCCGGCTCGTGTCTTGGGCTGCGTGGCCATTGTGTGGCTGCCTGCCCCGTAGCAGGGCGGCAAGCTCACCCCCCGCAGACGTCCTTGCACTTTTCTTGGTGTCTCTCGTCAGTCCAAGGATTAACACTTCTGGGATCCATCCCGGCACTACATCTTTGAGTTGCACAATGTCCTCTTCTTTGAGGAGCTGTTTCCCTGTGATTTGGTTCACTCCGGCTCGTCGGTGTCCCTACCGTCGTGTGGGGTAGTGGTGAGACTGTCCTTTGTCCTGCCGCTTGCGGGTGGCACATCACCTGGTCCCTCTGAGCCAGTAGCCCCTGTCGCGCCCGCTGGTCCCTCTAGGCCAGAGGCCACGGTCGCACCCGCTGGCCCCTCTGAGCCGGTAGCCCCACTCGCGTTTGCTGGCCCCTCCAAGCAAGTAGACCTAGTCACGTCCGCTGGTCCCTCCGTACCAGCAGTCCCTGATGCGTCCACTGGCCCCTCCGGACCAGCAGCCCCAGTCGTGTCCGCAGGCCCCTCGAGTTGGCAGCCCCAGTCGCATCTGCTAGTCCCTCCGTACTAGCAGCCCCAGACGCATCCGCTGGCCCCTCCAGGCCAGCAGCCCCATTCGTGCTTGCTTGCATCTTTGGGCCGACAGCCCCAGTTGCGCTAGTCGCATCTGCTAGTTGCATCTGCTAGTCGCATCTGCTAGTCGCATCTGCTAGTCGCATCTGCTAGTCCCTCTGTACCAGTAGCCCTAGTTGCGCCCGCGAGCCCCCCCTGGCCGGCAGTCCCCATCGCGCTTGCGTGCCCCTCCGGGCTAGCATCCCCAGTTAAGTCCGCTCGTCCCTCCTTGCCAACAACCCCGTCGGCCTCCGTTAACCCGTCCAACTCGTTGCCATCTCTTGCCCTACCGCGCTACACACGTGGCCCATGCGGCAGCCTCCGACCCAGGCCGTTAGTGAGCGCGCAGACCGCCAAACCGTGCCTTGTGGCGCCTCGACCCCCTGTCACTCCACGTGTCTCCACTCCTATGGTCGTGAGTGGGGACCCTGGCACCAAGGCCCTCGGTCTGACCACTTCAGCCATCATTGCAGACCTTCACCCGGGGTTTGCACTGGGCTATGCCATGCTCCATCACGAGCATCGACATGCCGTCATGGCTGCACTCGCGTGCATCCCACCTGGAGCTCGAGATGCACTCGCCCTCTCTTTCTACTCCATAGCACGCTTGGAGGACCCTGCCATTCTACGCGAGGCTTGAGCCTCTCTTGAGGCTACACACTGGGATGCTACTTGTGGTGACGAGCTCGCTGCTATCTAGCAATACCACGTGTATGACCTCGTCAACCTCCCTCCAGGTCGGAAGGCCATCAGTGCCAAGTGGGTCTTCTTGCGCAAATGGAACTCGGACGGGTCCTTGGACAAGTACAAGGCCCACCTCACAGCCAAGGGATTTTCTCAGGTCTCCGGGTTGATTACGACCAGATCTTTGTCCTAGTTGGCCGGTTATCCACTAGCCGGGCGCTCTTCAGCCTATTTACCCAGCATGGGTGGGAGCTGCATCAGATGGATGTGAGCATCGCTTTCCTCCATGGCTTGCTGGAGGGTGAGGAGCTCTACATGGCGTAGCCCCCAGGCTTCGATGATGGCACTGGGAGAGTCTGGCGGCTACGGAAGGTCCTCTATGGTCTGAAGCAGTCGCCTTGATGCTGGAACCAGGAGATTTGCAACACGCTCCTCCGCGGTGGCCTCTTGTGCAGCATCGCTGACCCCGCATTGTTCGTCAGCCCGCGAGCCCTGACCTTTGCCGCTGTTTTGGTCTATGCCGATGATCTCCGCGTTGTGTCGCCAGACATGGCTGCCATCCAATGTGTCAAGGACCAACTGCACACCGCCTACCACATGAAGGATCTCGCGTCTGACCAAGTCATCCAGGGCATGGAGCTCGAGCATGATCGCTCCAAGGGCATCCTACACGTCCACCAAGCTGCCTATGTGCAGACCCTGTCCACTCGCTTCGCCGTAGACCTACCCTTCGTACCGAGCGCATCCTTGCCCATGTCACCTAATGGCCAGGTGAAGCTGAAGAGTCCTGACCCAGCCGTTGTGGGGGAGCCAGTTGACGTGATCACGTATCTGCGAGTCATCAAGTCACTGATGTTCTTGGCGACGAGGATGTGCCTAGACATCAAGTTTGTCGTCAACCTCCTGGCTCAGTTTTCTCATGAGTCACGTCACCTCCACTTCGAAGCCGCAATCCGAGTACTGCGGTATGTTGCCTCGACTCCTCGGTGAGGTCTCGGTACCACCAGCTGTTTGTTGTCGCACTGGGCTACACCGATAGTGACACGGCCGGTAGTCCGGACGGTAAGAGTCGCACAGGCTGGATCTTTCTGACCGGCGGCACGCCTGTGTCTTGGTACAATGGCAAGCAGGGGTGCATTGTACTCAGCACCACTGAGGTTGAGTACGTGGCCCTTGGCTCAGGCGCGTGTGAGAGTGTGTGGTTACGTCATCTATTGTCCGAATTGCGTCAGTCCGTCGAACCCATCACGTTGCATTGTGACAATGAGAGTGCAATGGCCATTGCTGACAATGATGGTGTGCATCACACATGCACAAAGCACATCAACATTGAGTATCACTATGTACATTTGTTGTTGCATGACGGCAGCATCAGCATTGTGTGGGTTAAGATAGCACGACAGCTTGTTGACCTCCTGACCAAGGCACTGAAGTGCGACTCGGTCAAGAAGGCTGTGAGTTCGGTCGGCGTACGCCCGTGAGATTTCCACTTTGTCCTTGCCTGCGTCTCTACGTGCCTTAGGGGAGTCTGGCTGTTGCCTGTGTCTCTGGCCGCCCATGTGCACTCTGCCTCTTAGTCATGGGCGAGTGTTGGTTTTTACGCATCTCTCATTGTGCTTTGTTGTGTCCTCTTGGCTTGTGTACATTGGTGTGCAGATGAGTGACGTTGAGATTTCATGCTGCTAGAGTGTCGTGCGGTGGAGCCGACGAACGCTGAGGCCTACTCATAGTTCACCGGAGCCTCCTCCCTCCGGTGACGTGCTCAGCCCCATGAGTAGGCCTCCTTGGCGGTCGGGCCACCAGTGGTCACTGCCACTGCAGATGCTATCTGCATGCGTGTAGCGCTGTATCTAGGTGTACCATTGCGTCTACAGCGTCATGCTCTGCCTAGGGTCCATGTCTTTTGTTGCGTGGCATTGTTTGGCATCATGGACCACTGTAGGCACTGCCTAGGTTTGGGCAGCCATAACTCTTTGCTGCTATTTTTCTAGCTGTTTCTGATCGTAGGATTGCATTTGGAGCGTTGGTATTATGGTCTGGTCCAGTTTTGAGGCAAATCGGATGACGCTCGGGTTTTGGGCTGTCGCCCGTCTGGCAGGGCTCACCGAGAAAACCCTGCCTCCCAGAAAATGGGTCTAGGTCTATTTTCTCATTGGCTGATGAGCTGAGGAACAAGCTCTATAGAGCAGGGGGGGAGCTGAAACTTGGAGGGGTCTCCCATTGTTGTTTATTCTTCATTCCTAATCAGTTACTTTCAGTTTTCAGCTGCTTTCTGGCGCTAACACTGGTGCACGCGTTTCTGAATAACAAACCCACAGCATCCAGACTTAGACTCTAGAGCGCCAGACTAAGGGGGCAGCATACTATGCAACGAGCGTAGAATTTCGCATGCTGCATCAACAACCCTGCTGCCCCAACCTGCTGCCTAGCATTTGTAGCTCTTATGCCATGGACCAGTCATTTTTCATCTCTCTCTGCGAATGCTATTGAAGCATTATGACACTTTGACTTGTGTCTCCTAGCCAGACCCTTGCCGTCATGTGTACGGCCTGTGACTGTTGTCATCGTCTGACGAGGCACTCATGCCTAGTCAGCGGGTGTGCCGCTAGGAAGCTTGTACGCATCTTCTCATGGTATTAGAGCGGGAAGGCATCCCTCGCTGAGCTGCGCGGTAGAGACGCAGCATTCTCAGTAGCAGTGAGAGCTACAGGTAAAGCCACGGTCTTGGGAGGACCTACCAATCTAGGATGACCCGTCACAGCAGATTGCAACAGCAAAGACACCCTTGCAACCGCATCAGCAAGCCACCACCAGGGGGAAACCAAGAGTTTCCCAACCCCCTCCAGCAGTAGTTGAGGCATGAGATGTTGAGAAGGGGTCCATGAAGGGTCCTAGAAGCTTCACTCAGGTCACACATACCACCCTCCCCGGACGTTAGAGAATGCAACTGACCCATTTAACCACCACTGTTGGTGTGTAAGTGCTCGTTAGAAAGCTCTTGCAAAACCCTATCCATCGCTTCCACTCCCGTCTCATGTCATGCCATGTAAGCTCCAGAAAATGAAACAACGCTCTCAGATCTAGATTTCTTTTCCAGATTTTTGACTGAAAAGAAAGCGGCGACGTTCTGACATTCTTTAAGTTTCTTTTACACGAAACCACCACCATTGCATTCAGCATCCTTTCGCGCATAATCTCTCCAAATTTAGCCTCCTTTGGACAACCTTCATGCTGACGTCATCATTGTGAGTGACGATGTCAGCACCAACACTTGGCCAATCTTTTGGCTGAAACATCATTTCTTACCAGCGCTGCAAATTCTCCAGAAATGCTGACAATTCTGCAATCTGATCAGTTTGACATCCCAGTCCATACTGAGCGTTGACATGGCTCCAATCGGTGACAAGGGCAAACGACCACCTGATCACTCTTCCTGCTCCTCAGGGGATACAAGCACACGCTCGCAGGCCATTGCAGACCTGCGTAGTCAATAGGATGAGATTTGTCCTCACTAGCAGCAGCAGATTGATGCCATGCGTGCGCTCACTGATCTTATTTGTGGTCAGTCCACGACCCCACAGCAGACATTCGGGGAAGCCGGCGGTGGCATACCTTCTGTACAGCAGTCAGCATCTACACCGAGGAGAGCAGCTGGACAGGACCTGCCACTTTTTAATCCTTTGGATGAGGGCCACGACATGCCAGGCATGGAGGATGACACCCACAAGAGGGAGATTCGCAACCTTGAGGAGCGTCTGAGCCAGCTTTAGACGCGTTCTAGTTCTCACTTACCGGAGATCCGATGCTCGCCTGACCCCTACCTCGGCGACTTTCCTCGTCCCGGCGTCTTCCCCATCCCTCATCCTTCCCAGTCTGTGGTTGCTCTCCCCACGGAGTGGCAACCCAAGGACTTTGAGACACGACCCCCACGATATGTCAGCGGTGATGCCCTTGACTGTTGGGAAACTCTTTTCCAGATCTGGGCCAATGCAGAGGGGGAATGACCCTACTATCACAGTCCGTAACAGGTTATGGACCGCGCTCAGGTGCTGACAGCGGCTCGGGCGATGTGCGGACTCCTTTACGCCATGCAGCGCTAATCTATTGTGGACTTTCACCCTTTTCTCGGAGAGGCCGGCACGAGCATGGGTGCTGATCCACCTGNGCAGATACGCACGCCACCCGTGCAGCTCACATTCGCACGTTTCACTCCCTTTGTCAGGGACCTGCTGATCCCGTAGCCGATTACGAGCGGCAAGCCATGCGCATCTACACAAGCCTTGGGACTTCAGGAGGTACACAGCTTTGGATGCTTCGCATGCTCATAATCGGAGTTCGTCTTGAGCACACAGACATGTTCTCGGGGTACAACGATGCCGTGCTCGACCCATTCTACACCTCATTGCAGCTCCTCCCTTGGGCACATCAGCTTTTCCTCCAGGTGACTTCCATACACAAGGTAGACGTGGCCAACTAGGAGAGTTATCTTTAGTGGTCATCGCGTCTTCGCCGACGCCCCTCTTACAGACCACTTCTTTATCCTTTGGCACAATCTCCTCTGCCCCTTCCACCCCGGCTACCCCGACTCAGATGCAGGATGTGGTAACCGCGGCACAGGGGAAGAGGGGTAGGAAGAAGCGTGGTCCGGGCCTACAGCAGTCGCAGCATCAATAGCATTCCTCAAGCGGTAGCAATGGATGCACAGTCCACTGCTACATCTGTGGAGGCGTTCATCGCTACAGTGAATGCCAGCAACCGCTTCATTGGGAATGGATCACTCGCGGTCTTCAGGCTACACACGCCCAACATCTTCAGGCATCCAGCAGCACAGCTTTTGGTCGCGCTACGACAATGACTGTAGCAGTTCTCGCTTCCTCAACGGCGAGCAGTAGCGACCCGAACCCGCGTGACCCCACCATCACCAAGCTCCGTCATCTTCTGGCGCTTCGCTTTCAGGGAGGTGCAAGTGTGTTGTCACTGCCGGGTGGTTCACAAACTGTTTGTTTGTCTGTTCTTGTAGCTTGTGATGACTCGTGTGGGGGGGCACAGTTGGCATGTGATGACGATGGGCATAACAATACTGATTTGATTCATGAGTCGTACCTCTATGCCCTTTGTCATTCCTCCTCACTTGTTGCTCAGTACCCATCTGAGGCCGAGTGCTCCATTGGCCGTTGTACAATGACGTCCTCTGGTTGTGATCCCGGTGGCACTTGGATCATAGATTCTGGTGCCACTCATCACATGACCTGTCGTCATATTAACTTCATTGTTCTCGGTCCTGTTGCGTTTTCTTGCTCCATTTGCACATGCTCTAGTCAGTCCTTTCTAGTCAAGGGCGTTGGGGTTGTGTGGTTTGATGGTCCGTCTAGCCCCCTGTGTCTTTCCAAGGTGTTTTTTGTGGCTGACCTTAAGCTCAGCTTGCTTTGTGTGCATACCTGCACACTGATGGGACTCTTTGTGGAGTACACTGTAGACTCTACGATTGTGAAAACTATTGATACTCATACCATTGTTCTTTGTGCCTCTGTTGTGGATGATTTGTATCGTGTCTTTCGGATTTCTCCTCCTCCTTCTTGCTCCCCCTCTCCTTTTGCTCGTGTGTTTGTCACTGGCGTTCTCTCTGTTGAGCACCAACGACTGCTGTATTGTCGCCTATGTCATGTGGGCTATGACAATATGTCAAAGCTCATTCGGACACAACCTACACTCGGTCTTGATGCGGCTTCTTACGAGAATCCGCCCAAGACCGACTATATGTTCTGCATCCAGGGTAAGATGCATCGTTTCACCTACCTCGACTCCCGTTCTTGCGCACTGCCCCCACTCGATTTTGTCCATTAAGACCTTCTCAGTCCTCATCCTGTTGAGTCTCTCTTCGATCGGGACAGATACCTCATGACCCTAAGTGATGACTTCACCCGGACGCGATGGGTCTACAACATGCGCCAGAAGAGCGATGTCACTTTCGCGGTTCGCCTCTAACTAGTGATGGGTGAGCGTTAGTCTCGCCATCCACTACATACTTTTCCGTTCGGATCACGGCGGCAAGTTTCTTGGTGAGATGGACAGTTTCTTCACCGAGCACGGCGTTTTTCACCATGTCCCCGCTCCCACTACTCCTCAGTAGAACGGTGTCTCTGAGTACTGGAACCACACCATGGATGATGCGGTTCGCACTATGCGGTCTGAGTTCGGTCTTTCGTAGTCCTTCACCTTTGAAGGATTAACCTACATGACGTGGGTCTGCAACCGCCTCCCCCACAGTCCCCTTCTGGACTACCTTACACCACACGAGCTTTGGTTTGGTCACCGTGTTGATGTGGGTATCGCTCGCATCTAGGGATCCTTGGCTTCTGTGTGGCACACCGAGGACCAACACGGGTCCAAGGTCTTGCCACAGGGTCATTTGTGTGCCTTCGTAGGCATCTCCCCGTAGTTGAAGGCATGGAGTTTTTGGGACCCCGCTTGAGATTTGCAATACGAATCCAACGAGAACATGGGCAAGTCAAATGGTGATGTTTCCTAGAAGATAGGCGTGGGCTTTTGCTAGCAGCCTAGCACAACGCCATGGCTGAGCAGAAACGAGAGGGGGGAGCCCTACGGGGTGGAGCTCACTAAGCGAGCCCACCCGTCGGCCAGCGAGCGAAGCTCGCTGGCGCTCTCTCAAAAGGCGAGGGCAAAATGCCTCTCTTGCCCCACAAAAACACCACACAATCCCAAAGCGAGTTGGGTCCTAGACTAGTGCAGTCCTCACTAACCCAAGTTCAAAAGTAGGACTAAACTAGGTCACCACAGTATGACAGTTCACACATTCAGAGGATTAAGTCTAGGTTTTGATGAGTGGGATAACACCAGCATCGACGGGTTGCCAAATGCATCCGGGGCACTGTTGCCAGGAGGGAAGCGAGCACGTGTGGAGCAGGCGGGAGTGTCGCCGGTCCAAAGGTGGCGCGTGCGCTCACTGTGCGTCGCCTCCACTCGCTGTGTCAGCAGGCCCTGCACACTCATGGCCACAATGAGGAGCATATATATACAGGAGAGGATGAACACGCCCCTTTGGACATGAGTGCTGCAGGTGTGCAACCAAGTTGCTGGAGCTGCTGATGAAGTGAGGTGGAGGGAAGGGCTTTGGTAAGGAAGCCAGCAAGTTGAGCGTCACCCTTGATGGAGCAGACTTGTATGGCCCCAGCTTCTATTGCCTCACAGACAAAGTGATGTTCGACATGAATGTGTTTTGTGCGTGGATGCAACACACCATCATTCGCGACAATGCGGCGCGCAGCGGAGTTATCACAGTGAAGCGGCACTGCGGGCATACGCAACCCCAATTCCTCCAACAACCGTCCCAACCAGATTCCCTCACAGGCTGCTTCACCCAAAGCCATATACTCTGCTTCCGCCACACTGCAAGGCACACAAGACTGCTTTGCACTGCACCACGACACAGCCGTACCCCACACACAAAACACATACCCGCCCCGACTGCGAGCCCCTCTGTCACCCGCATAGTCACTGTCACAGTACCCATCCAACAGTGGACTTGATGTAGGTGAAAAGACGAGGCCAGAGCCAGCAGTGTCCATTACATAGCGAAGCAACTTCAGCAAGGCTTTGTGATGCGTGCTGCAAGGCTGCTGGCCGAACTGGGCCAATACATTGACAGCACACGAGATGTTGGGACGTGCAGTGGATGCCAGATATGATAGGCTGCCTGTGATCTGTCTGTACAGTGTGGGGTCACTTTCAGGTCCGTAGTCTGTGTGCCGTGCATCAAGGAGATGAGTATAGACGTCAGGACTCATGGGAAAGTGCTGTCATGAAAGATGCTGCACAAGGTGCTGGAAGCATGTGGTGAGGTGTGCTATGAGACGTCCCTGATGTAATGTTAGTGTGCGTGTTGTTCGGTCCCTGGAAATGGTCATGCCCAGAAAGTTGTGTGCCTCACCCAAGTCAGTCATGTTGTAATGCTCCGTGAAAGGTGCTTTGGTCTGTGTGATGTGGGAAAGTGAGGGGGACAAGATGAGAAGGTCATCAACATACACAAGCACTGCGACGGGCACATTGTCCTCCCAACGTAGGAAGAGAGAGGGATCGCAAACACTTTGAGTGAACCCACCAGTTTCGAGTGTGTGGCTGATTTCTTTGTTCCAGCACCTGGGTGCCTGCTTCAGTCCGTACAAGGCTTTCAAGAGCAGCCACACACGATCAGTCCCGTCCTCAAATCCCTCTGGTTTCTTGACATACAGCTCTTCCTCAAGTGGACCATTAAGGAACGCATTTTTGACATCCATTTTGTGGATCTCCCAGTCTTCGAGAGCGGCTACGCCTAGCAATGCTCGATTGGTGCTGTACTTGCCTACAGGAGCATAGGTGTCAGTGAAGTCTTGAGTTGGCACTTGGTGGAAGCCCTTAGCAACTAGTCTTGCCTTGTATTTTTCAATCAGACCTGCCAGGTTCCATTTTAACTTGAAAACCCATTTCACATCAATGGCTTTTCGACCGGGCGGCAAGGGGACCACTTGAAACACTTCGTGTTCAAGTAGCGCATTTACCTCAGCTGCCATGGCCTTTTCCCATTCAGCACTGTCTGTGCGCCCCCTTGCCTCAGTGACTGTCAGTGGTTCCACCGCTGTAGAGTCAACCTTCATGGGGCCAACAGTGTGGTAGAACTGCTTGTAGTTTATCTGCGGAATGTCTCGTAAAGAACGTCGCACAGGCTCAGGCGATGGTGTCACATCCTTCTCGGGGTCGCTTGGTTGGTGGTGAGATGACAATCCAGGAGGTGAGTGAGGTGCACTCGACTCTGTACTGGTCAGATCCGTGGGAGTCAG